>JAJTUV010000002.1:2230000-2491066 GCA_021653895.1 Mastomys natalensis | reverse complement strand
AGGGGTTTTTGTTTAATGTTGCTGCAAAGTGTTGCTTTAAAATAGGTTTCTAGACAAGAACCATTAATTATTCCTTCACAAATGGTAAAGGGGATAAAAGCAAAACGCATAATTTACACAAAATTCTGTTTTTTTTGCATTTTAATATTAATATGCTCATTAGGGCATGGTTCTTCTTTTGTATATGCTATTGTTAGTCACAAACTGTCATTGTTGGGAGATCATTAGCTCATAGCATAATGAATGAAGTCCAATTAAGGCCAGATTTCATTAATTTATATTTTGAAAATAGTCTACAAATAATCCCTATCTTTTGTTTGTTTGTTGAGAATTATAGAAGTAAAGTTGATCACTGTCGAAGAGGGAAAGGTAAGTCGTCCAAATAATGCAATCTCTTCATGTTTGTTCTAACAAGAAAGCAATCTGCTTTTAATCCTTATTATGAAAATTTGTATACACTGAGGGAGCCACAATTTAGTCAAGCAGATCTCTGAATTGTGAGATAGTAATTAGAGAATTTACACACAAATAGAAACACACACGGCTTGTACATTGAGATATTGAACTAGTTGTTCAAAGGACTGATTTTTCCATCTTCAAAGTTCAGTGTTTACTGAAAAGATAAGTCATCATTTCTGAGGTTGCTAATTCTACCTTTGAAGACTTATGCTCTGTTGAAAGGCAGACTGCTCTTGAATTTCAGGCCTATCACTCCATTCTCTTTAGTGGATCTGGATTGGTCCACCACTTTCTGGGATTTGTTTAGCTTTTGGCATATGTGAGTGTGATTTCTTTTTAATTTCTCCTTTGCTGGGTCAGGAATAACTTTAGTGATTTTTTTCTCATGCTGATGTCTTAAGTATTTAAAGAAAACCAAGAGTTAATGGTTTATCCAGACATATGAGAATCTCCTAAGACTCCACAAATTCCATTTGAAAATGCATTAGGCAAACACTCCCATTTCCCCTGGATGGTGTCATTAGAGCATCCAAGCAAAGAAAGCAGCTAGGAGCAAAAATACCCTAGAGGCGGTCCAGAAAGACTCTGATGTAACCTTTGTTTCATATTTTAAAAAGATATATGATGCCAAATGAGCCCTCATTAAGAGAACATTTTATTGATTATGAGATATGATGATCTCAAACACTCTAATATGTGAACCCAACAATTTACTCTAGTACAGCAATATAGCAGACATCTGTCTCAGAGTAGATTCACTTCCTCTTTTCTAAGGCATTCAAAAGATTTACTATGTCTGGGGAAACAGGCAGAAGTTGTAAAAACTCAGAGGAAAAAAAAGATGATTACATAAAGTCATTTATCAAAAATTATGAACAGTGGGTAAGCTTGTATCACTAATGAGATTAGAGGTGTGGGTGGCCATGAGTCTGGTCTTTGTAAGGAGAATGTGTTCATAATAGTCATCTGTCTTCACTAAAGAATTCTGAGGGTAGTGACTGTGGAGAACTCATGTGGATTACACTTGACATTAGGCAGTGTGTCTATCATGCATTTCATATTACAGTTATTCAAGTGGGTATAGGTGGGGATTTTGTTGGTTCCATAATCTATTGTTATTACTCCACTTCCTGTGGCTCTTATTTACATTCATCTTTTCTTTTTTTTCTCTTTTCCCTACTCAGACAAAGGTAGAAAGAAAATATATATTGAGAGTATTCTTAAACTAATTATTATTTTTATCATTATTGAAGTTATGGTCTTAATTTGTGGTAGGCAGCCGTGTTTAAGATATCACCTGGGACGGTTGCAAAGTCTGCAAAGTCGTATGACTAGCACTTGACAATGTAGGCAGCTGGCTTCTGGTGTGGCCAGCTCAGCTAAACTGGTAAACAAGTCCTTTGTGCATGCGTCCCGTCGGCTTCGCGCCCCTCCTGATGGGCTTATGCTAATGAGGTATTGGCAGCTTAACCTATCCTGAGAGAACACGGCACCCAGCCCGCCTTGGGCAGATATATAAGCAGCTCGTTTCCGCTGCTGGGGTCCCCGTCCCTGTCCAGGTCCCAGTCCTCGTCCATAAGTCAAGATTCGTTCCTGCAATAAAGCTGACTGAGAAGGATTCAAGCGTGTCATGTCTTAATTGCTGGTCAAGGCGGACACGACAAATTTGTCTAGATTTCTCTCTATTTCACATTCATATATGTCCCAAACAAAAAGAGTTATGAGTAGATTTTTCCTCTGACAGTATACTGTACTGAGTTCCAAAAGCAGAGATACCGAGGGCTCTCATCCCGGCAACTGTACCAATGATTATCTTATTCACAGACATCATCTCTGAATCTGTAGTGAGAACTTGTGAGAGAGCAGTTATCCTGCATTGCCCAGGTGGAACCTTGAGGTAGTCATGTGTTATAGATAGGAGAAAAGGAGAGATGGATTTTCTACCCACAAAGCAGCAGTGTAACAATGGAGGCAGAAGATGGATGATGCCAAGAGTCTACAAAAACAAAGCAAAACAAAAACTCAAAGCGGCCATTAGCTGGATTCCACACAGTTTTGTAAGAAAATGTAACCTTGCCGGTACTTTGATCACAGCCTTCCAACCTCAGTAGCTGTGAGAGAATAAATTTCTGTTGTTTTAAGAGAGCGTATATGTAGTAATTTGTTGCAGTGACCACAGGAAACTAATGCAACTCCTTTCTTTAAAGTCCTGAAATTGGTAGCAAGGGAAATTACAGTGTAACAGTGTTCCAGTTCACCTCTAGCTCTGTAAAATTAGAGGAAATACAGATTAAACTGTGGGAAATAGGAGGGCATTTTATTTTTGCATGAGCTACAAAGCTCCTGAGAGTCATGCAGTCTATCATTATCCTTCTTCTGGCCTCCCAAGATAATCTTCTGATTGCTGGAACACAGTCCACAATCAATAAGATATTTTTTGAACAAGTCAACCTGACTTTACAATGCATGTAGCAAGACTTGGTCATTTTAGGGAAAGATAAAAGGACATGTATCTCTAGAGATGTGCTACAATTCATACCTGGATTGTCAGTTCTGTTCTAATTGTGGTTCTGATGGTACTTCAGCTCTATCAGTACATCCTAACTAGCCAGGCTTTCTGCAAGTTGCAGAAAAGAAAATTCAAAAGTGTTCAGGATCTAGTGAAATCCTCAGAATAGAACTTCCATGACTAGGTTGTTTACAAAATAAAGAGAGAAACATCTCTACATCATTATATGATGCTGCTAAGAAAGACGCAAGATAAATTTCACATTATGTTGTATGGAATTTAAGCCTCCAGCTTTGTAAATGGCATTAGCTTTTCCTCCTTATAAAGTAACTTTTCTACAGTATTTTTAATCATGAGAAATGCTAGGAAACACCCATACAGAACAATAATGAATGGAATCACTACTCTTAAAAAGAGGCATGTAATAATACAGAAAAAACACCTATTAGTTTATAAGAAGTTTCTCCGAAGAACTTGTCCAAGATGCCACTATGACCTTTAGTTCTGTAGAACTGTAATTAATAAATGTTGTTTAACCTAACCAGTCTATGGAGTTTATTAAAGCACTGTGAGCTAATGTATTCACCTGTCTACCAAACCTATTATGTTACAAACCTTACTCTTGAGGAATACAGAAGTCTTATGATTTCTAAAATGAATGAACAACTGCCTGGCTCAATGGGTTTATACAAAGTTAAGAATCAATATGGAATCTTTTGCTGGGGACAAATCTTAGATGTTTAGTCTGATTTTATTTGGTGGGTTATATTCTCCTACATATAGAAACTGAGACCAGGAAGTTTGTTAAGAAGCTGATCTCAAGAGGTAAAAATGTAGAATCCTGACTGACGTTGTAGGGTTATGGCTTCAGGAGGAAATGTCTCCAGCATGCTCAAGTGTCAGCCTGGGTCTTGAGCTGGTAGCATGTTTTCTGAAGGTTTTAAAATTTAGGAGGTGGTACATACATGAAGAAAGCTCATGCCCTTGGCCCTTCCTGACTTTCTTTTCTTTCCTGATGGGAAGAAACTTCTCTGTCACACGTGCCTGCTGTCATGATGTTCTTCTTACGTGTACATGGTCACAAACCATTAACTAAACCATACACAATCCTACATCAATGTAAATCTCTCCTCTCTCAAGATGTTTGCACTAGGCATTTAGTATCAGAGCTGAAACACTAATGAATACACACACACACACACACACACACACACACACACACACACATGAGAGAAGAAAATTCACTCTGAAAGTTGCTATTGAGGAATCAGATGCACTCACAGAGAAGGGTGTCTGAGACATCAACAAATTCTTCTGTTATTATTCAGAAAGAAACTGTTTATCTGTCCACCATTACTTCAATCCTTTGTGGCTCCAGGTTTTACTTGTAGACAGGCTAAGGGAACTAAGTAAAATGACATATTAAGCAAGGGGCCAGAATTCAATTGTTTTTCTCTCCCCCACCCCTGTTTTTTTGACCTGGAACTTGGAGTATGGTAATGTTGAACCATTTCCTATCTTGTAGGTTCATGCTAACAATGCTAGACTCTCCACAATCTCGTGGAGTAGCGTAGTGCCTCTCTTTCCACTGGACAACCTTTGGGATATCTAATACTTCTAGAATTTCAGGAAAGCATTATTTATTTCTCATTCAGGTGGCCAAACCATATCATATAGCGATTAATATGATGCTTATGAAGTTGCATCTGCTGCTCACTTTCACAGAATTTCATCCTAGCTTCTTTTCAAAGTGTATTACGCTCATCTGCTGAAGAGACCACCCACACTACAACAGTACATGTACCCAATGGTCACCGGAGAGTCTCCTCTGCAGCCTGGGTGACTGCCAAGTAAAGGATTTACAAGGAATTGAATGAAATAAATGCTTCTGAAAATATGAGAGATAATTCATTGCATGATTAATCTACAGTAGTTATGATTTAGATGTAATAATAATTCTCTGGCTTGTTTACTGAACATTTCTCAGGGGTCATCATTTGTACAGGGATGTTAGTGAAATGTCCTCTGTAAGCACACTTCTGCAGGAATATTCACTCTGGGAAGCATCCATGGCATGCAACTACTTTCTACTTCTCCTTTCAACCTTCTTTCCGGTATCAATGAAGGAGGCAGTCCTTCCTGCAAAGGAGGGGAATTCTACCTGTGGTTTAGAGCAGTGGTTTCCCAACCTTCCTAATGCTGAGACCCTTTAATACAGTTCCTTGTGTATGGAAACTCTCTACCATGAAATTATTCCCATTGCTACTTTAAAACTGTACTTTTGACACTGTTATGAATTGTAATGTAAATATCTGTGTTTTCAAATGATCTTAGGTGACTCGGATAAAGGGATCATTTTACTCCCAAAGGGGTTGCAACCCACAAGTTGAGAACCTCTAGTTTAAAGTATCTTTCTTAACGTCCAAAGCCCTTCTTTCATGGCTACCTCGTTTTCTTTGTATTGGCTCCAATCTCTTTCAAGCAGAGAAAATATTCTCTATTGCTCACAGTCACCTTGAAGTTGCAGCTTTTTAAAATTCTTTCTACAGAAAAGGTTTCAAAGCAGTCTGTGTCACTCACTCCTCTCACTTGTCACCTTCTCCTTATATCACAGTATAATTCTGTTGCAACCAGGCTAACAGTTTGATCAAGTTACAAACACTGTTCTTGTAAACATTTTGCAAAACCAACAGACTTTAGTTTTTATCATACATACATCACATAAGTCAGCAAAGTTCACCCCCTCCAATATTCCCTTCTAATCTCAATTTCTCTTATCCCTAAGTTATTCTTTATAGAGCTACTCATTTCATGTCTTTTTATGCCTTTTATTTTCTTAACAGATGTTTGATTTTCTTCATCTTTCTTTCTTTCTTTTCATCTTTCTTTTTTTTTCTTTCTTTCTTTCTCTTTTCCTTTTCTTTTCTTTTTTTTTTAATTTCAAGAACCTTTCAGTTTTGGACTTCCTGGTGTTTTTGATAGATTAATTTCCACTTAATTCTACAAATTCTTATTGTTATTTCTTTCATTTAATTCCAGTGGTGTCCATTTTATGTTCTTTTAGAGCTTGTTTCAGTGACATAGGCTTGGTATTCTCGTTTTATGGACAGTGAACAGATTGCAAATTCAAAGCCAATTTGAGACACATGGTAATGACCATTTTATCAACTAAACAAAATTTAAAAAAACAAAAACACTAAGACACCTTATCACTTAAATACAATGACACTTTACCTTAAAACATGGTCCCTTTCAAAACATGACACAGAAATCATGCCAGCATTTAGAAATTGTTAGACAGAAAAAGGAAGTCATGTTTTTTGTTTTTTTTTTTTTTTTTTTTTTTTTTTTTTTTTTTTTTTCTTATTGAGTTAAGAATCATTTAGTTTAAACTCAAATGCTGGAGTCAGGAAGAACTTTATAAACAAAGATAGTAACAATCACAATTCTAAAGCTTGTTCTTCAAATCTAACTTTTACATTTCTAATTTTCATCAAGATTTTACTTTAGAACTGTTTGCTGTTTCTCTTTAATCAAGGTTTAGGACCAAATCTTCCCCCAGTTTCTCTTCTCTCATGTTTCCTCTCACTGTGGCCTGCTTTCCCACAGTGAAAACTGATATATATGAATCCAACCTCCCACCCTTCTTGTCACCCAGACAGATGGTCCAGAACAATCTGGGTGGTGTGCATTTCCCTAGATTTCTCGTTCACAAGTTCCTCTCACATTTGTCTTCTTTCCCTCTCACATGAGCTGTGAAGCAGCCCATGGGTTTCACCATTATTTCTCTTCTTCCTATTAAAGCTTCATTCTTCTGGTCTTACATTCAGTGTTAGGTCCTGAAGATGTGGCTCCTTCTCCCTGTAGACAAACTCAGATATTCTTTTTGTCCATCTTGTGGCATCTGTCCTTCTCCATCATATGCCACAAGGACATTTAGTGCATGTTCAAACCCAATCATTCAGGCATACTAGAAACCCAGCAACTGAGTCTTCATTTTATCCACTTATAACTACTAAATACTCACTACTTTCCCTCAGTTTAGACACAGTATAGGCTCACAATGCCCAAAGAATTGAATGGGTACATGAAAAACTGAATGAATAAATGCTAGACAATAGGATATTTATTACTATTTTATCATTAGTCATTTTAAATGGAGAAACCTCAAACAAACATTTAAGAAAGAAAATAAAGCTATTATCTCATGAAGCTGTTAGTTTTACCATATTCATTGAACTCAAGATGTAATAAATTGTAATATATGTCATAACTTTAAGTATGATAGAAGAAAAATTCCAACAACTAAATATTGGCACAGCATGAACTAAAACTAACATCTGTTTTCAAATACCTAAAGGTAAAGGCACAGGGAAAGCCAAGGGTTTCTTCAGCCTGACCTGAGCATTTGTCTCTCTTCTCATCTGTCCTTAGAACATGAAACCATTGCAGCTTTCTTGTATTGTCCAAACTGGTACCTTTCCTTGCAAGCCTGAACTTCACTCTCATCTTATTCCGTCCATAATGATCCCTTCAAATCCAAACTTGATCCTGCCACCAAGGATCAGCAACCTCATTCATATGTCTCTCTTGGGACACATATATACATTCTTCTTGCTTTGTGACCCACTGAGACAATTCTTCAAGCATATCAGTGCTGCATTTGTCATTGAATATCTTACTAACATCTCTATATTAAAGATTTGGTTCCAGGTCCAGGGCATTACTGGGAAGTGGTAAAATCTTTAGGCAGTTGAACCTCATGAATGAATGTCAGGTCATCAAGTAGTTCTTTTGAAGCTTGTTCCTGGGCTCCTAGACACTTCTACTATGTTTTCTATCTCCAAATTGTCATAATACAAACAATTATTTTCTAAAACACATCCCTAACATATGAACCTCCATATGTGTCAGTGGTCAAAATCAGGAGTGCAAAAACAAGTAGGGATTTAAATCTCTGAAATGTGAGTGAGAATAGAGCTTTGCTCCTGGACAATTTGATTGTTTCATACATTTTGTCATTGCTATGAGAACGTAACTTAAGGTAGAAAGGGTTTGGCTTATGGTGCCTTAGAGTTTTAGAAAGATACAGTTCATCATAGTGCAGAAGACACAAGGGAGGCCAGAAAAAGTATGGTGTTGACAATGTATTCAGTAAGTAGAGTAAGCTGGATATGGGGCCCTTCTATAAAGTCTCAAGGCCCACTCATGGTCATGCATTTCTCCCAATGACTTGCACTTCCTAAATGGTCTACAGCCTTCCAAAGCAGAGCCACTGCCTAGAGATTAAGAGTTCAAATGCCTGAGTCTATGGAGGACATTTCACAGCCATAGCAGCTAGCCAATTTCCTTTAGCTGTAATAGTCTCTAAGTTGAGGCTGTCCTTCATTCTTACTGCTGCCTCCCATCTTATAATTTAGGGCATAGACTTCCTAGGAGCAGAGAGAAAATCTGCGATCTTGTCCTTGTTAATTTGTAGCTCTCCAATCAGACTCCTCATACTGCTTTCAAATACAAAGCAGTTTCCAGTTCTTCCTAGTACTCAGCTCATTTTTTTTTTATTAGAAACAAACTTACAAACTTGTGTATTTGTCTGTGTATGACAATAAGCTTTTTTTTTTTCTGAGCTTTATGCTCCAGAAAAGTGCCTATCACAATAATATCATCATCACTATAATTGCAGAGTGTAGCATTCATTGTGGTACTAAATAATTATTAGGTTAGAAGATATATTTTGCTGAAATAAGGCCAGAAAATATAATTCATAGTCGTAGAAAAACTACGCACAGGACTGTTGCTAAAAAGGAGAACTGGATGGTTCCCAAAGTCAGGAGAGCGACTGAAATATGTAGAGTCCTAAAGAATTTGTTATAAAAAACAGTACAGTTCCAATGTACTGCTTCTATTCAGTATTTTCTTCAGATGCTGTTAAGTAACTTTTAGGTCAAAGACTGTCTTTTAGTATTAATTTTGGTTTTCAATAAATGATTTGACAACTCTCAGAATAAATCTTTTCCTATCTGGGGCCTCAGATTCTTCCTCCATTTCATTTTCAAAAGTTATCTAATATTCAGTAGAATATGTACTGTGTATGTGTGAATTCACAAGGGACATATATTTTATACAAATACCTTAGTGAGAAAAAGGCCTATAATGACAGAAAATACTACTACCCTGAATGTGTAACATGTATGGAGCTTAAAGTGGAATGTTTTTAATAGAAGAAGGGACAATTACCTCTCATAATTTGATGAGTGAAAATCAACTTTATTTTGATACATGAGCTCATGTTAGAGATAATTTCACACAGAGGCAAATAGTACTTCTTAATATCCTTAGGGACTCTGTGCTCAATCAATTTCCAACTTTGTATTTCTAGGTCATAGCTTGTGTTGAATTGGGGCAGTAGCTATCTCTATGTCCTTGAATGTTGCTTATCTGCCCGTGATATGTATTCATTCTTGTCACTCATGTATCCCTTCATTGATTCAGCATTTATTGAGGGAATTTTGTACAAGTCTTGTGCTAGGTTGTATATATTAAAAGATGGTTAACTTGAAGGTTAATATATGTCAAGAAATAAAATCAATCCTGGATGATTAAATTGTGAAAACTATGATATAGGTTTGGTCATGTGATAAAGATATGGATAAATATTGAATACCATTGAATCTTTCTCTTCATTTTCCAGAAGAGTAAGGAGAAAGTGATATAAAGTTTCGTAGTTAATGCATAGAAAGCTATAAGACTAAAATCATAACTCCCAAAGTTCGCAAGTAGTACATATGTTTCTGATATGCCATGGCATTCATTTTTACATACACCATTCCATTTCATCCTCATGACTTAGTTCCCCACTCAGTTTGAATTAGCTTGGTAAACTGTACAGACTAGATATTTGAGAGCTTCTCATGGTTGTGAATGGCTCCCAGTTTGCGATCTGTGTGCTACAATCAGGTATGAGCAACTCCTACCCTGTTGGTTGAATTGTGCTGCGGATTATTTTCCAACTTAGGAGCACAGAATTCTTTAACATTTTCGTGGTAGATTGGAAGCAAGGGCACACTTTGGTACTTCTACAAACATGGCATCTCTGCCCTGTAGCTTATACCCTTATGACCTTGTCACCTTTCACTTCTTAATAAAATCATAATCAATGACTTGTCTTTTTTTTTTTCAATTTTCAAATTATTTTCTGATTGAGGAATTTATTTGACAGGGTAATATGGCTTAGTATGTCCAAGATACCAGACTCAGAACTAGAGAACATAATGTTCTCACTTCTAGATTTTAGCTTTGCTCTTATTATGGTCGAATTCCTTCTTGCTAATGTCTCATCCTTTATTTGGAGGCTTTTCTTTCATCACTGCATTGTGACTTATCTAACTTAAAGCAGTATCATTATAGTCTCACAACTTGGAATTCCTTCATTCTCAGAGGAGACACTAGACTAGGACTTCTGAGCAATCCCTGACCTGCTGAGACTTCAAATGCACTTAATATTGTTATAAGAATTTAAGCTTTGGTGGTCAGAAAGCCAGGGTTTGACACTCAAATCCACCACAAACTTATGTGCAGTGGACTTGTTCGCTAGTTGATATTTTACTGGGAGGCCCAGAAAGTTTAGAAGATGAGTTGCAGTTAAAAGAAGTCAGGTGATTGTACTGGATCCTTCACAGAGTATTGGGACCCCACCTTGTTTCTTATGCAGTTATTCTTTATTGTGAGCCTCTGCCCTTACATTCTGCCCCAGCAAAAGTACAATGCATTGGGGTCGTGATCATGCACACAAATTTTGGCAATTATGATCCAAAGTAAATCTTTTATTCTCTCATATAATAATATCAAGTATTTTATCACTGTTACAGAAAGCTGACAACCATGGTGGGTTCTAGACCTACAGATAAATTTCTCTTATAATTACTTTCCTTTTTTGTCATCCTTGACCACATCTTCTTATATATATTCTGGTAATATTGTACCTCAGAAGAGGAAAGGGTGTCTAAGATTCAGCAGAGGTGTGGCTCCTTCTTTTTCTTTCAGCAACTCAATAAAGTGTGATTTTAGTAGTGGCAGAGAGCATATAAGACCACTAGAAATGTCCCAAGTCAACATCAACATACAATCTGGAAATAGTGGCACATACAGCACTGATCAATATACTATGAAAAAATACTATTATAGATGTACAGGATAACATGGTATTAGAGCCTTGCAGAGATGCTAAGCCCATCACTCAAATGACATAAAATTACTTCCAGAGAGAAAGTATAGCTTGGAAATAATTGTATCCATAATGATAAATAATTTAAAAGGCTATAAGTATATATTTATAGAAATGTATTGCTACATTAATGATTTTTTCTATGATGAAAATTTCTTTTGAGACCTTTGTAAATTTTTAAAGGGCTGAGTAAACAACACTTTTAAAATATGCTCTCTAATGTGCATCTACTACCTAATTAGTATGCTCTATATGCTGCTTGGGGTTCAGATATATCTGGAATGAAATATTCAGGAAAACATGTTATATCCTAATGATTCTTAATTATCAAAATGTGACAACTTATATTTCAATATTAAATGTGTTCACCCTAATTTTTACCTGTTTTAAATGACAAAATGAGCTGAATGTAAAATGTTTCCCTAATTAGAAAAGCAATTGAACAAATATTAACACTGTGCCCTAGAATGACAAATAGGAAATTCATTATAGCCAACATCAGCATATCCAATGGAATCGTTTTGACCCCTTTCCTTGTAATCTTATTAAGACAAATACAGAAAAAACATCTGAGAATTCATTTATTTGGTCAAAAAAAATCAGATGCACATATTTCTATATTCAAGTCTGTTATTTTTATTTCTCAGAGATGAGCTAAATTATTAGGAAAGTATTTCATGAAGAATAGAAGTTTTATTGCTTAGAAAATAAGAAAATGGAGACAACAAAACACATCAAATGAGAATGGAGAGGATAACACAAAGATTAAAAGAAAAACCTTGATAAATTGTTTTTAAATTCTCATGTTTAAACTGATTGCAGAAGTCTTGAAACTTAATTTAAAAAAATATAAGAATAATCCCCGCTCAAAGTAAACAATTATGTATATTTTGAAGGAAAAATCCTGCTTCGCCTCCTAGAAGAACACAAAACACAGGCATGGACAGTTTTGTGCTTCTGAAGTACTGACATAACAGCAAAGGGAATAGTAACATTTAACTTGATTTCTTATTAATGTTGAAATTGTATAAGGCATAAGTGGCAGCAGATAAGAAGAATGCTGGGTAAGGCTCAGGAGAATGTTTGGAAAAGATTTGTGAGAACATCCATAGACGACATTATCCAAAGGAAAAAGTCAGAATCAGAATGAGAGTTTGGTCAAGGACAGACGTCTGGCCTCCAAGACCTTAAAGAGTATCAGTGCTTGGTATATATACCAAGGGAGTAGTACCTACAGATTATGCATGCATCAGACCTTAGTTATTTTATAAAAGATTATGCAACTTCAACCTGTTCTCTCTTTGAGTACTTGCTTTGGGGATATCCAGTGTCCTTTGAGGAAACACCTCTACAGTAAAGAATTACGATGGGGACATTAAGTGGAGGAGGAACTGAAGCCTTCTTCCAATAGCCTGCAGAAGCGGGTAATTGTACAGAAGATACAGGCAAAGGTTTTATAATTTGTTTGAGGTTTTTGTTTTGTTTTGTTTTGTTTTTTTTTTGTTTTTTTTTTTTTGTTTGTTTGTTTTTTCGAGACAGGGTTTCTCTGTGTAGCCCTGGCTGTCCTGGAACTCACTCTGTAGACCAGGTTGGCCTCCAACTCAGAAATCCGCCTGCCTCTGCCTCCCAAGTGCTGGGATTAAAGGCGTGCGCCACCACCACCCAACCGAGTTTTTTTTTAAGTAAGTGCCAGGCCGAGGACTAGAAAATAGAGTCAATCCATGACAGTATCTCTCAACTTAAGAGATGGATTGACCAGACAACATCATGACACATAACAGAAAAATGGAATATTGTAATTCACAAACCAGATGTGAAAACAGAAAAGAGGGTAAGGTGGGGACTTTTAAAATACTACAGTTTAGAAAATATGCACAATGAATAGACCTGATAGCAGGGAGATTAGATAAACTGAATACTAGACCTAATTAGCTTGGGAAGGCGTATGTGCACATGAATAAAGGCATATCATGCATGATCACCCTTCTGTCAAAGAGAGTACCAAGAGGCAAATGAAAATTTCTGAGTGTCTGGATAGAAAGTTCAGTGTCTCTGTTCAGGATTTAAAGTGATTTCTAGAATGGTTTCAGTCCACCAGCATGTCCTCAAAAAGGTTTTCTTTTTAATTTGAAAATGTTCATATTACTCTCATCCACAAATTAAAAATTAACATGTTTCTTTATTCCACTTAATTATTTTCATGCCTAGATTATGTTAGACTCAACATATTTTACAACAAACCAATTTTATAGAGGAAGCACCAATTAAATAAAATTCAGTCATCAGTTAATTTAAAATATCAGTGAAGTGAAAATTCTATATTTGGGGTAACACTTAAATATAAAACACTTTTTAATGTATACTTAACTTCATTGTAATATAAGAAATTATTCTAATCTAAGAATTAACATTTTGTTCATTTTTTTCTCTTATGGATAACAACTATAAAGGGAAATGCTGGCTTACTTATAGTTTTGGTAACTCTCTAATGTAAGTGACTATATTTCCTTTTCTTATATGACACTGAAACAAATAAGCTAGTTTCTCCAGAGAGCTATGAGAACTCTGACACTGCAGGAATTGTTTTTGAATGACTCTGTACGTATTCACAGCTGCTTAACTGTAACGCACCACTGCCTCAAATGACCAAGAAAATTCAGCACATACTGAGAAACAAAAATCCCCAAGAAAGCAACAGAAGGGAAATTGGATGAATCCTAATACATAATGTATATATCACAGGATCTTGTGGCATGCCGTTAGACATCTGAATATAGCGCTCAGCTTATCCTTGGATTGCACTGAAATAAAATTAAAAACCCACACACTGTCTGCAGAGACATAAGTTTATCATACACAGAAATGCCCAAGGGGATTTATGACAGAAGGATGATGTGGCCAAAGACTGATTGTCTAGACTACCAGTCATTAATTGGTACTAGCCTTCTACCAACTCCTTTCAGCCTGCTCATAGTTTAATGATTTGTATGTCTATCTTTGCTGTATTTCAGCTGCATAGCACAGGGAAAACAAAGGCCATTCTAACAATCAGTATGTTGCTAAAGTATAAATATCTTATTTAACTTGTACCTATTTCTATCTTCCATAATGTGCTATTAGATTTTGTTTTCAAATACACTTTAAGTTTTACAATGCAAATACAGCATTTTTGAATATTACACAGATCTGACTTACATTTTCCATGTGACTATGTGTTTTCTTCATCAGTTTTCTCACTTAAAAAGCAACCATGATGTTCGTTCTTTAACCAAGTCAGATACAAACCATTAAAGCTGAGTTAATTTCAAATTTATTTTTCTGAATGTTGAATATGAAGTTGCTCAAATTTCACATTTGAGAAATAATTAAGTATATGCATTTGTAAGGATGCTTGTCATCCTATTAATATGCTCTTATGTCATTTAAAATTATTTCTATTTATAAAACACAGGTTTCAAAACTTTAATATAACTTTTCCTTTATTTTGTGTGATTAAAATCAAAACTTCGAAGCACGCAGGAAAACTTATGAAGCAGGAATAAGTGACAGTCTCTGCATGAAACTATGTCTTCAAATCCTCCTTACCTCAAAAGTCTACAACACATTTCAGAGATAAGTCGGCAATGCCATAACAAGTTGCACACTGTCCACGAAGCTTCTGTCACTTTCCACACAACCAAAAGACACCAAAATGCTTAATTTTTAAATGAACAAAATTAATTATACCAGCAAAAATATTATGTCTTAAAAATGTATATAAAAAGTTAATATATGATGTCATTCAACCATACTACTCCAAACTATTGCCCAATGAAATTCAAACACATTCCCATAACAATATATATATACAACATTTACAAGCAGTTTTATTAACAATCATCAAAAAACTGGAAACAGTAAAGCCCACCACTGAACTGACAACATGTCACATAACCATACACTTGAATGCTAGTCAGCAATAAAGAAGAACAGGCCTATAGACCTGGGAGTATGGCTCCTTGGGAGAGTATATTTCTAGAAAGCTCAAGACTACAGGTTAAGCACTAAGCACCAAGGTACATGTGTACACACACATAATATACACACACATATACACACATGCCCCAGAAATTTCTCTTGCAATATCCAGGTACTTACACATGCCACAACATTACTAAGTTTCAAAAAACCATATGCTTTTTGCCTGGAGCATGAGAATCCTATTAGTAGCTATATTCCCCAAATAAATAATTCTTCCCCAGCATCTATCCATAGCCGATAGCTACTTAATAAAAGATGAAGCCTAGTCATGATATATACCTTATCTATGCAGGGATTTTGGCTGGCTATATCTTTTTTTTTCTTTTTTTTTTGGATATTTTATTTAAATTTCAGATGTTCTCCTATTACCCTATTTGCCCCCTCCCTCCCAGGAACCCCCTATCCCATCCTCCCTCTCCTGCTTCTATGAGGGTGTGCCCCCACACCCCCACACCTCACCTAACCACCCTCAAATCCCCCACGCACGAGGTCCAGCCTTCATGGGACCAAGGATCTCTTCTTCCACCTATACCTGACAGGACCATCCTCCCTTGCATATATGGCTGAAGGCTGGCTATATCTTGTGTAGATAATTATAGCTTTTGTAAGTTCATAAGTACAATAGACATGTCTTATCCCAAAGACAGCATTTGATAGCACTTTTCCCTCCTTTGGCTCTTACATTATTTTTACTTCCATTCTGAGATGTTATCTGAGTAGTAACTGAACTCACTAGGTTATCAGAATAAGAAGAAATAAGAAGGAGCAGGAGGCAAAGGAGAACAAGAAGGTGTAGGGAAGAAAGGAGGAGGAAAAGAAGAAGGAGAGGAGGAGAAAATGAAGAAGACAAAGAAGATGAAGAAGGCAAAGAAGGAGGAGGAGGAGGAGGAGGAGGAGAACAAGAACAAGAACAACAAGAACAACAAGAACAAGAACAACAAGAACAAGAACAACAAGAACAAGAACAACAAGAACAAGAACAACAAGAACAAGAAGAAGGACAAGAAGAAGAAAAGAGAAGGAGAAGAGACTATGACATTGGGAGGGAACGTGTTGGAAGCATATAGAAAGAATATGGGGGGAGATATGATTATATGCCATTGCCTATATATATGAAATTCTGAAAAATCCCTCCCTGCTCCTAAAAGACCCAAATAAAATAATGTATCTTGTGTGATCCAACTAGTTTCCTCTGACTGGAGAAGGCAAGAGGATAGAATAGACAACTGCATAGGGGACTACGTTTGGAGATTATGTAAATGTTGTATAATTAGTATGTGGTGTTATATGGCTAAATTATGCATTTAAAAGATGCAAATCTGCCTGGCAAGGTGATATATGATAAAAATGGTTGTGAACAACCTGAGTTTGATTCCTGGAACTCAATATTAGAAGGAGAAATCCAACTCTTTGAAATTGTCCTCTGACCTAGGCTGGCATCATGGCATGGGTACATGCAAACACATTCATAAAGAAGAAACAAGTTAATAAATAAATACAAATCCTAATTTTATGAGATAGAAGTATATTTCAGCCTCACTGTTAAAATCAAATGAATAGTTTGTGAACAAACATTCTTAATGTCCATGAACTTCATAATCTTACAGAAGACACATCACAGAACATGGTAGTCTTAATAATTCTTCTCATCTGAATTTGAGCCATTCTCTGAGATTCTAAGTTACTTCTTTTCTCAGGAGTTTGGTGAAGGAAAATACAGAAATAGAGAAAAAGGAAGCGGGGGGGGGGGGCCTGAAGGGAGGACATGCATTAGTGTGCCTAGGGCATTCTGACCACAAGCATGGACAGAATGACTGACTAGGGACAACAAAGATTTTTCTAGAGTTTTGGACAGAAATCAGATAAGGATGTATGTATGTATGTATGTATGTATGTATGTATGTATGTATCTATCTATCTATCTATCTATCTATCTATCTATCTATCTATATTTTATTTATTTACTTCCCAAATGTTGCCCCTACTCCTGGCTCCCCCATCACAAAGTCCCTCGCCTCCTTCCCCTTCCTCTTTTACTCTGAGAGTGTGTTGTTCTCCATAGGTATGCCCCCACCATGGTACATCAATCAATCTCTGCATGATTAGGGGCGTCCTCTCCCACTTAGGGAGCACTAGGCACTTTTCTCCTACATATGTGCTGGGGCCTCGGTCCATGCTCTTGGTTGATGGTTCAGTTTCTTAGAGTTCCCAGGGGTCCAGGTTAGTTGACAATATGGGTCATCCTGTGGGATTCCTATCCCCTTCAGAGCCTTCAATCGATCCCCAACTCTTCCATAAGGGTCCCCAACCTCGGCCTTATGTTTGGCTGTGGGTATCTGCATCTGTTTCTGTCAGCTACAGGGTAGAACCTCTTCAAAGTGAGTTATGCTTGGTTTCTGTCTATAAGCATAACAAAGTATCATTAATAGCGTCAGGGATTGGTGCTTGCCCATGGGATAGGACTCAAGTTGGGTAGGCTATTGGTTGACCATTCCTTCAGCCTCTGCTCCATCTTTGTCCCTGCATTTCTTTTAGACAGGGCACATTTTGGGTCAAAATTTTGTGTGTGGGTTGGTGTTCTTTTTACTTCACAAAGGGTCCTGCCTGGCTACAGGAGGTGGCCTCTTTAGGTTCCATGTCTCCATTGTTATGCATGTTGGCTAAGGTCACCTGCATTGATTCCTGGAAGCCTCCTCCATCTCAGGTCTCTGGGACTTCATAGAAACTTCTAGCACCTCCTCCCTAAGTCCATACACATGCTCAGCAGCTGCAGATTTCCATTCTGTCTCCTGGCCCTCCGGGCCTTTCTCCTATCTCTCGTCAGACCTGATCCTGCCTTCCTATTCCTCTTCCCCTCTCTTCTCCAACTCAGTTCTCTCCCTTCTTCCTTTCCTTCTTCCCTCCTTCCCTCTGCATCCTGTGACTATTTTTGAGAGATTCAAGCATCCTCATTTGGACCTTCCTTCTTGGTTAACTTCTTTGGGTTTCTGTTTCTAGTTCCATCCATTTTTCTGAAAAAATTATAATGTCCTTGTTTATTGTGTAAATGATCCACATTTTCTGTATTCCTTATTAGGATGAGGGACATATGGGTTGTTTTCAGTTTCTGGCTATTAGAAATAAAGCTGTAATGTAAATAGTGGTATGCATATCCGTGTAGTAACGTGGAAGAGCATTCTTTGGGTATATGCCCAGGAGTGGTATAGCTGAGTCTTCAGGTAGATCTATTTCCTATTTTCTGAGAAACTGCTGGATTGATTTTCTCTTCTATTAGATTCAGTGTATTTGGTTTTATGTTGCAGGTCTTGATCCACTTGGATTTGAGTTTTGTGCAGAGTGATAAATATGAATCTCTTTGCATTCTTTTACATGTAGACATCTGGGTAGACTAGCACTATTTGTTGAAGATGTTTTCATTTATCCATTGAATGATTTTGGTTTCTTGGTCAAAAAGTGTCTATATCTGTTTGTGTTTATTGCTTGGTCTTTGATTCTATTCCATTGATCAAACTGTCTGTTTCTGTACCAGTACTATGCAGTTTATAATTACCATTTCTCTTTAGTACAGCTTGATGTCAGGGATGGTGATTCCTCTAGAAGTTCTTTTATTGTCCAGGATTGTTTTGGTTATCCTGGGTGTTTTGTTTTTCTATATGAAGTTGAGAATTGCTGTATCAAGGTCTGTAAAAAATTGTGTTGGAATTTTAGTGGTAATTGGATTGAATCTGTAGATTACTTATGGTACCATGGCCATTTTCACTACATTTCACTACTAATTCATGAACATGGGAGATCTTTCCATCTTCTGAAGTCATTTTCAAATTTTTTTCTTCAGGGACTTGCCTTTGTTAGAGTTATACCAACTTATTTTATATTATTTATGGCTAATGTGAAGGTTGTTTTTTCTCTAGTTTCTGTCTCAGCCGGTTTATCATATGTGAAAAAGAAGGCTACTGACTTCTTTGAGTCAATTTTATATCCAACCACTTTGCTAAAGTTGTTTACCAGCTGTAAGAGCTCTATGGCAGAATTTTGGGATTGCTTATGTATATTATTGTATCATTCACAAATAGTGTTGCTTGACTCCTTCTCCAATTTGTATCCCTTGATGTATTTTTGTTGTCTTATTGTTCCAGCTAGAACAAGTACTATATTGAATAAATACAGAGAGAGTGGGAAGCCTTGCACTGTCCCTGATTTTAGTGGGATTGCTTCAAGTTTCTCTCCATTTAAGTTGATATTGGCTATTGGGTTGCTGTATATTGCTTTTATTAAGGTTAGGTATGTGCCTTGAATTCCTGATCTCTCCAAGACTTTTAACATGAAGGGGTATTGAATTTTATCAAAGGCTTTTTAGCATCTAATGAGATGATCATGTGATTTTTTTCTTTCAGTTTATTTATATAGTGGATTACATTGATAGATTTTCATCTATTGAATTATCCATGCATCCTGTGATGATCTCTACTTGATAGTGGAAAATGATGTTTTTGATGTGTTCTTGGATTTGGTTTGTAAGGATTTTATTGAGTATTTTGTTCATAAGTGAAAATGGTCTGAAATTCTCTTTCTTTGTTGAGTCTTTGTATGGTTTAGGTATCAGGGTTAACTGTGGCCTCATAGAATGAATTAGGTAGTGTTCCTTCTATTTTGTGGAATAGTTTGAGGAGTATTGTTATTAGTTCTTCTTTAACTGTCTGGTAGAATTCTGCACCAAAACCATCTGTCCCTCGGTTTTTTTCGTTGGGAGATGTTAAATGACTGTTTCTATTTCCTTAGAAGTTACAGGACTGTTTAGATAGTTTACTTGATCTTGATCTAATTTTGGTAAATGGTATCTGTATATCTCTTTTCAATTCTGATTTTGCTAATTGAGATACTGTCTCTAGTATTTAATTATAATTTTTAAAAAAGGATAATTGTGGTGGTTTGCGTATCAATGATCCATGTGAATTCATACATTTATGGTTTTCTTGGAGTAGGTGTGGTCTTGTTGAGGGTAATATGTCACTGGAGATGGGCTTAGAGGTTTCAAGAGCCCATACCAGGCCAGTCTATTGGTCTCTGTCTCTGTGCCCCTCCCTCCTCCACTTCCTCTTCTTGTGGATCAATACTCAGCTACTCCTCTGGCATCACCCCTGTCTACTCCCAGGCTCTCTGCCATGAGGATGATGACTAAATGCTTTCCTTTTTAAGTGTTGCCATGGTCAAGGTGTCCCTTCAGAGTCATAGAAGAGTGATTAAGACAAAACTCCCAGACCATATAGATTGGGTGTCCATTGACTATTGCATCTCATGTTTGAAAAAATATCTCAGAAACGTTTTTAGATGTATATTAGTACTTTATGTTGCTTGTTGAGCTGAGTAAATATTTAATTTAATAAATATTGTTGAAAGGAAATTAATATATTTAAATCAACATAATCAAAATATTAAATACATATGAAATATTGTAGTTCAGAGGCAATAAAACATAGCCTATGAGAGGAAATTGTTGAATAAAATTTTTGAGGAGGACTGTGAAATACCAACATACATAGGAAGACCTTGCACCATAAGTGTGGTGCTGTCTAGTTTGATCTCATATATGATTTTCAGCTGAGAAAGTAAATTTTATGTTATCAGTATAGGGTTAGTCCTAAAAATAAAGGGTTAAACTAAATATTCATTGATTTCTTTGAAATGAAATATAGAACATTGCCATGTAACTAATTTTTATCTTAGCTCTGATGGTATATTCAAAGATAGTTTCATCATTGTCTTTCCACAGCATTCACTTCCTCTCACAATAAAGTGCTAATATATCAAGGTGCCCTTGGTGACTCTTGATGAACACCTGTTTGTTTCTAATTATCTTCTGGTCTAGAGAAGTCACAATGAAACATGGAATCACGAGGCAGATAGTAAGTTTCCTTTTTAAACCACTTCATCCTCTTACTATAGCATTATCATTTGAAATATTCATAGTCCAAAAGTTATTAGGTGACTCTATCAGTAGATTAATTTTTTGGATTCCCTTAGTAAGTGGGTGTTTATCTTCTTCAATATTAATTAATACATCCTTGCTGCAGACATTTCAATATGAGTTTTATTGGTAGGTCTATTAAAATACTATCAAACCGAGATTGATGTATTATGTGGACAAAACCATGATTTGGAGCCAGGGGAACTTCAATTTAAATAATAGCTTTTCCATTTACTAGCTTTATGGTCTTGGCTGAATTATAAACATTCATGGAGATTCAGTTTCTTCAGCCATAAAATATAAGTATATTTATATTCTCAGTAGTACCAGACAATATAATGGAAATTTCTTTCAATTGTTATCACATATATGTTTTTAACATCAAATGAACTCTTGAAAAACATTTTAAGGGGCACTTATCTTAAAATCTCAGCACAGCTAGGCTTTTAGAGACTTTGAAATATGCTTGTTCCTTCTGTATTTTCTGTATGTTTTTCAGATCTTTTCCTCTTTTGATCTTAGCGTTTCTTTTCTGTTCATATACTTAGAGTATTTTTCTACAGAAAAAAAAACAGACTTTACAGGTTTTGTGAAATTGTTTGTTTGGTGGCCCTGGGGATCAAATCTGGACTTTTGTTACACCATACCTCTAAGCAACACCTCAGTCCAACAATTAAATCTTCAAAGAAAAGAAAACTAAGGAGCACAGATGGTATCGATCCTCTACGTTGTTACTGAAAATACACAAATGAATCACTTAGGAGATGATATCAAACATTCTGGAGCCTAATTAACTTTTGTAGATGTAATTTTTATTATTTTAACTTTGTAGTCAAACATTTAACTCTTTGACATCTTTCATCTTAGCTCCATTTCCAAAATAATTACATTGAAATTAGTGAGCCAAGAATATAGATGTGTTTTCTAGTTTGCTTCTGCTGATGTGGTAAACATCATGATGAACAGCAACTTGGGAATGAATAACTTACATTATCTTACAGATTAGAGTCTCTCAGTGAAGGAACTCAAGGTAGGAACATGAAGCAGAAACTATGGAGGAACACTGCTCACTGGGTTGCTCATTCTGACTTGCTCAAATTGTTTACACACACACACACACACACACACACACCTCTCAGGCCCACTTACACAAGGATGGTACCAGCCACAGTGCATTGGACCTGCCCATATCAATCTTCAGTCATGACAAGCTCTCACAGATATGGCCATTGGTCCATCTAATGGAAGCAATTCTTTAACTGAGGTCCTGTCTTTCCATGTGAGTGTAGCTTGTGTCAGGTTGACAAAAGCAAAGAAACATTCATTCTGATTCCTTTCAATAAAGCTAAGTAAGGATCAATTTATTTCGCTTTACAGAGAATGTATCACTGTAATAGGTCCTATAATCTTTTGAAAATAAGCATCTTTCCCACATTATATATGTGCCTTGTATCTGTCTTCCTCCCTCTTATTTAATAGATTGTATGTAGTATATAATATATTAACATAATTTGTGGGACTCCTGACTGTGAGGGTAAGTGGGTCTCTGACTCTTGTGTCTGCTCTTAGAATTCTTTTTCTCCTGTTGGGTTGCCATGAATGACTTTGATATGATAGCTTCTCATTCATCTAATTATATTTTATTTTTTCTTATTTGGTTATAGTTTAGAATCCTCTTCTTTTCTAATGAGAGACCTAAAGGGAATGGATCAGAGGGGAGGGAGAGTGGGGAAAATTGGGAGGAATACAGGGAGAGGAAACCATAATCAGGATGTAGTGTATGAAAATAGAATCTATTTTCAATAAAAGGAGAAAATAAAAACGTATTTTCTAGTTTTACAATTTGTTATTTTTTTTTCCAATTAAATTGTGTATTCATTGCTTGGTCATTCATTGTGGATAAAGAAATGAGCTTAGACAGAGAAAGCAGACCTGTCCCTACTCTCCATGAATGATTTCTAGTCAGGGACTGAATTTCTTCAATTTGAAAACTGGGATAAATAAGAGTATGCCTTGTGGATTAATCCTAACAGTTAAAATAAAACATTAGTGTTTTTCATCCTTTAAACTGGGCATAATAGAGTGTTAGTTCTTTTGCCTCTGTGTTTTTGCTTTTGGTGTTCAAATGGTTCCAAATCAACAGCACATCTCTGACATGTCTAGACTTTATAAAGTACTCTAAAAGAATAATATTTTGAATTGTTAATCAATTGTAATTTTCATTCCTAGTCGCCCTTAACTGTTTCTTTTCTTTAAATAACAGCATGCTAAGCAAGAAAGAAACTGAAGAAAACAAAATAATTGATCATTGACTTAGTGTTCAAAGTACTTTTGTTTTGAAGTACAGCAAACATATTTACTTCTACTTTACTTAAAGCTCAGACAAGGTCATCATTCTGTAGGAGTGGATTCAGAGGTCCTAGGGATGGGTAGCAAGATAGACAACGAATGTTGGAGATAGATTTAGGGAACCAGCTCAAAGTAGGATTTGCTCAGTCTCCAAATAAATTCTAGGACATAAGGCAATCCCTTGAGCTATGTTCTATAAAGCCCCAGAGAAAGCACCTGTCTCAAACTGCAGTTGCACTGACTCTAGATAATCTCTCAGATTCTCAAGCTTAGTGTGGCACTTGGAGGAATATAGGAATCACATAATGTGCTACCTGACTTTAGAGGCAAGCTTATTCTAACTCACCCTGTATTCTGGAGCTTTCTGTGTATACTCTATAGTGGTAAGTTAGGGTAAGATGTGACTTAGCAAGCTATGTACCTGATGAGGTATAATAGATATAAATGAAAAGGAAATTGTAGGAATTGTGCAGATTAACGATTAAAACTAATCTACCCACTCCAAATATGGTCAATGACATGCCAACTCCAAACTCATACTCCCTCACAAGGTTTAGACACTAAAATTAAAACCTTGGTCAGTAGTGTCAATTACTTGACATTTATTAAAATGAGAGATTATAATTGAAATACAACGTCATTATTCGAAAACAACAATAAAAACATCTATCTAGGACTTGTGTAATTTCTATTTTTCTTCCTATAATCTATCTACATATCTCTATGATATCATGATATATAGAAATTACAAGAACTATGAGGGTATCACATAGTTTAAGAAACTATATGTATATGTACGTGTACATGTACATGAACATGTACATGTACATGTATGTATATGTATAATCTTTAAGATTGGTGTTGGAATGGGAGAATGAGTTAGATAAAAGGCAGCAGTTAGAACAACCCTAAAGCTCAGCACCCTTCCAAGCTTTCTCTTGTTCTTTCTCATCTCAGTGGTACTAACATGCCAGTTTGGTAGTAGGTCTCAGATTTGATGGAAGTGCTTTCTAATTTGGTTCCAGAATAACAAATCCTTAGTGACAATGTTTCCTACACTTGGTACTATTCCAGAAACTGTCTATGTTTCATACATCCAGAACAGACTTATGACACATTTGATGCTTTCTATTTCAGCGAGTCCAAATTTCAGGAAAATGTCTAAAAACATACAGAAGAGCTGCAAATGAAAGGAATAAAAGAGGCTCCATGCCCATCCTGGATTAATAGCTACACAGAAGGCTAAAGCCCAGTCTAATTCTGGGCAGCATTCCCAAGAAACAGTTCTTTTAGCAATAGTAACAAAGAAATCTCATCAAATTGGATTTCACACAGGTATAGGGCTGTAATTCAGCTGAGGCAAACAGCAGGGAAATTATTTTCTTGTCTTCTTCAACTAATGGAATGATTTCCCTCTTCTCTTTATGGTCTTACTTGTCTTTTGCTTTCAAAGGCTAAATGAAATATAAAGGAAACTTGTGTATCTATGTGCAAGGAAAGAGAAAGCTCTACTCAGTGGGGGAGATGGGAAGAAACACTTCAGCCAACATCTCGGGGGCTTAATCTAGGATAAGGAAGGGATTCTGTGATTGCAATGTGCTTGACTGAGGGGCATGAGTCTGTTCTGGAGTCTTCTTGAAACACTGAAAGTGTTTCAGTGTGGCCCACATGCTGGTAAGAGGAACTATTCTGAGAGTGAATTCAAGCATATCTAAAAGATGAGGAATCCCCCACCCACACTCCCTGCTCAGTAGTGAAATAAATAATACTAGAATTAAGGGTTAGAATTTTAGGTAAGAAGAAACAAAAACAAATAGAAGGTTTATACTGTGTCTGCTCCCGAACAAGAAATAGGAACATCTAATTGAATACCAACATGTCATAAATAAGGTTTTTTCATAAACATTATTTTCATAAACATTAAGTCTAGAAATAAGATCTATTTTTCTTCTTTCTTTGGCTAACCATACTACACATGTTGCAGTGAATGCCTAATTACTTTATGTGGCCCAGACACACCTATAGTGGATTTCCTTCTCCTGATGGCATCTGACCAGAGCCACTTCCATGGGTGTAACCATCCTCACCTGTAAAATACAGTGCACATATGGAAAAGAAGAGCTTATATCCAAAGAGTTTCTCCATCCAACCTAGACTTTTCCAATGGCTGAAAGAATACTAAGATCAAAGTTACTCATTTTAAGCAAAGCACCCAGTATTGTTTTCTAGTTTTCAAGTCAATACTCAGATTAGGACTAAGATGGCTTTTCTTGGGACTTACATTATTTTTCTTTCATGCGTACATATTATTTAAGATTTTCAAGGAACCAAATCAAGTAATATCTCAATATGCAAATGCTATATTTATTTATAACATCTAATTAGATGGTTTGCTTTTGATTCCAAACTCCCACTATTGACTATGAAAACTGTCAAACCATCAGAATGATGCTCATCACTGAATGGTCACACCAGCCTCTGCCTTTGAAATCATCACAGAAGTCTTCATACCTTAAGTGCTTACTCTATGTCCAGATGCCAACATCAAATATTTAACTATATCACTTAATTAAAACATCTTTATAGTCTCATGACAAAAATCTATCAGAATTCACAAGTTACCTATGTAGAAATTTAGTATTTGAAGCTTAAGGAGGTTTTCCAAAGTTACACAGCTTAGACATAGTGACATGAATCAATCAACATCTTTGATTCTGATTTCAGCACTCTAACTTTTGGCATTTGGAAGATCTTCTACTTAAAACAATCAAACAGAAACAAACTCTATAACCTTATGAGGTAATACTCATATACTCTTCTAACCTTATGAGGTTACATTATATACAATAATAAAGAGAAAACAAAAGCTTGATGTCCAGTTGCTGTTTTATTTCCTTTGGTTTAGTCTAAATTGACACCAGTTACACCATTTCCAATCTAGCTCTTGCAAGGTTTCAGTATCTTTGGTCCTATCCACCATGATGGCTCCAGAGAGCTCTGCTAGGAACTGTAGCTGCGGCTCTATCTTCTTTTCTCTCCTCATTACTCAGTGTGTGATCTTCCAGACCATACGGATATTTAATATAGCTCAGTATAAATTTAATGTAGTTGCAATCAGAGTGACCTGCCAATATTGTGTGGTTATAGATTAGTTTCTAGTAGGTTACATAGTTGATCTTAAAAAAAGGAAAACTCAAAAAATTACCTCCAGATTAAAGTATTTTTGTGTAATAAATAAAATAATTTCATGTATAACACAATATTTCCATGCACTATCAATAAATTTTATGTTGATTTAAGCAACCTCAAAATAATAAAAAAATGGATCAAATATCAATACATAGCTCAGCAATACTTATTAAAATGTTGAGCAATTCAGCTTTAGGAGGAATTTACTCATAAAGCTAAACCAAGCAAAGCCTAAACACCTAATCCAAAAGATTTCTGTGCTCCGCTGAAAAACAGATCAATAACAGTAAATTGGATTTTTAACGCTTGGGAATAAATAGGATAGCAAAAAGTAAAGAAACTTGATGATGCTATTTTGAGATGCTGTTAATGAGTGGCAAAAATATTTTACAACCAATTTATATTCTCTTAGAGTGGAATAGGCTATACTAGAACCTTAGAAAATGGACATAAGTTGTCCAATAATCATGTTTAACAAATAGTAATGCTTTCTTTTCTTAAGAACACCTATGTAACCAAATGTCTTTAAAACATATCCCATCCAATTATTAAAGTTCTAACTGGAGTTGCTCAGAACTAAGGTGGCAGCAAGAAGAGATTCCAAAGTTTCAATTAGGATCATGTCTATTCAAGCAGAGAAAGACAAGTTTGGGGAAGCTTCAATTTTTCTCTTCTTTTTCCTTTAAAACATCAGCGGCAGACTCCTCAGGAACCCAGTGAGACAGAAACAAGGGTCCCCCACCCTTAATGGGGACTAAAAGTCTACCTATATAAAATAAGTGTGATTATAAAGATTTATGAAAGAGAGCTTTATAGACCACTTGAGCCTCTCAGGCCATGATCCTTGACTTGTCCCTGAACTGTAAGCATGTATGCCTGAGAATTCAAAATGGATTTGCATTTACTTCACAAGCATTTTCTCTGCTCTGGTTTTCTTTGGTTTCTTTACATGTTCATTTGTACATCCATATATTTAAGGAATGCACTCATTTTTGGAAGGCAGGGGTAATGATCTACTTTTATAATAATGATATGATCCTATTTTATGGTTTCTGCTAGAGGTTAAAGTATAACTCTTTAGGACATCTTTTCCCTGCTTTGTGTCTTCTGTTATAAATTATCTTGCAAATTTATTGTTATTTGATTAGCCTTTCTATTTCTATCCCATATTTGGATTATCATTCCCAAGACTTTTCCTACTATAACTTATAATTCATTGTTGGATACTACTTTCAGTAAATACTACCAGGAAACTATTTTGTGACTACAGAGAGCTTTTCCATAAACTACATGCCCATTCCTAAAAAAAAAAGAAAATCGACATATTATACCATTTGATTTTCTTCCCTTTCTTAAGAGTATTTATTTTATTTGCATAGATATATAAACCACAATTAATTTTCTTATGTTTTATTACTTGTGCTGTACAATGTGTTTCAATGAAAATAGAAATAATACTATTATATGCTAAAAATAATAAAACTAACAATTATCTTCCCATATTTTAGAAACAATATTATGATTTTCATGATTTACCTACATTTACTTTATTGAAGGTCATTGAAGTAGGTGGTACTCCAATGAACATTTTACAGGGATAGAATCTAAAGGTCAGAGATGTAAGAAGATGTGGGTATGATTTAAATCCCGGCAGTTTGTTGTAAAGAACTGTGAAGTTTGTATAGAGATTGGCTTTTTATACCAAAGTTTCTGATGTGTGGAAGTTAGATAAGGTAAATACATGGATATTTTAAAAACCATCTCCCTAAGAGATTCTATTACACTAACTTGAGAACATCGCTCTACAGACTAATCTACTAGCATTATGTCATATGAGAGTAAATGGAAAAGCTAATACATTAAACACATTATGTTTTCTTTTGCCTTATTAAGATTTATACAGAAGAAATTTCTATAAAATACAATTGTAATATTTAATTGGTTATTTAGAAGATTATAATATTGGTTCTATCAAAACTGATGTACCTTGACTAGACCACATGCCAAAGAGAAGAGGCCATTCCCAGGGGGGAAAAAAAACAGCAAATGAATTCTCTAAATGACCAGCTAAGTTTACTTCACCCAGATATGTTGACAGAGTCCATGCTGTGGAAAATACAGAGTAATTCACACTGAAAAAAGTTGACTAAATGGGCCTTTTGGTCTATTTCTTTGTTTTATGTGCTACAGGTCCTCAGCTTGTTAACCTAACCTATTGCCTGCCCCTACTTGCTTCCTCTGTGCTGTGAGTGGAACCATGTTGCTCTACTCTGAGGTCATTTTTTTTTCTTATTCAAATCAAAGATATAAATAAAAAATCTAAAAATAAAAAAAATACAGATAGGGTTGGAAAGATAGCTCAGTACCTACTCTGTTTGTCACACTCATTTATTTTAACTTACTAACTTGTATTTCTTTGTCATAAAAACTGGCTTCTTTATTGAATTCCCCTTCCCTGTATTCCAAACCATTATTTGTAACGTTTGTTTCTTTCTTTGTAGAGGGATGCAACCGAATTAGCAGCAAGTAATTAACGGGTTTAGTTAGAAGTTAGAAAGTGAGAAGCAAATGAAATTAAAGTCAGGGTAAATTAATTACTAAAAGGTGTTAGAATTGTGTGATTTTTAATTAAGTGTGGTGAGTCCATGTGCCAACAATGCTTTGCAGTTCAGAAGCACAGAGAAGAAAAGGTGTGGACTCAAGGAAGATCATGATGGGTAGGGTTGGAATCCTGGAAGGCAAGATCAAAAACTATCCCAGGCTTTCCAGTGTTCCCATCCCAATTCTAGGGATTCCTTAAGAATCCCAAATGTTCTTAGGAAAAATGTTATGGGTATTTGTCTTCTGACTCTAGACTTTGGCATCTTGGTCAGGAGCCTTAGGTGTTAATGTCCATTCACTAGATCCTTCCATCCAAATAAAAATAATATGGCAGGCCTGGGTTAAAGTTTGTTTGGGCTATCATATCAGGGATCAAGAACAGGGTTCCTAACATTGGACTTTTATTTGATAACTTATTGTACCTGAGAGAACATTATAAACTATGGCTTAGATGTGATGAAGGGGAACACTTACTATTGTTTGGAGTGAAAAATAATACAGCCCCTATGAAGATTAGAATCAAAGTTATTCAAAAAGTCAGAAATAAAACTATTATATGCTCTAGTGAGATCATTCCTGAGAATATTCCCATATTTACAATAGCCAGGAAGTGGAAACATCTTTTGTGTCCATTATCTGATGAATGGATACTAACAACATGGTATATTTATACAATGCGATAGCATTCAGCTGCAAAGATAATGCAGGTATGGAAGTAGTAAATGCAGAAGAAGCTGTAGATAATCATTCTGAGTGAGATAACCTAGATCTAAACTGCATTTATGGATGCATTTATGGATGCTACAGTTTCATCTTTAGATCTTTCTTCATATTCCTATGTAAGCTAAACTGCATTTATGGATGCATTTATGGATGCTACAGTTTCATCTTTAGATCTTTCTTCATATTCCTACGTAAGAGCAGCCTATTTCAGCCAACAGAGAGGAAGCCCTTCAAGAAGGTAGACCTCACAGAACCAGATAATTCCAGAACACTGATCCCACGATTTCCATTTCTAGCATTAAGATATACAAACTTGGGTTTTAGCACTCTTAACATCTATGGTTTGTTCTGATAGCACCCGAGCTTACCAATACAAGAACATTTTATATAATTATGAAAAATAACTATATTTCCTAAAATAAAAACAAAATGAGAGCATCACTGTTTTGGTATTGTGAAAATCCCTTTTCTTTCTGGCTTAATGAAATAGTCATATTTTCATATTTGTTGCTTTAATTTTCATATCATATAATGCCTCTGGAAAACTTCATTGTGTACTTGTTAAGGAGCAAGAAAACAGAAAGCAAATAAGGACTTAGACTTACTATAAAAATAATTTTTAACTCCTGGTGCCCCAGAAAGGGTGGCATGGTACTGACAGTATGCTTGAAAAATCAATACCAGAGTAGGAAATGGACACATCTGGGAGTATTAAAATAGTGGTTTGAATGACAAGATGCCAGAATCTTTCAGAGTGTAGCATTCTGTGCTGTCTACCACTTATAATTTTGTATTTTAATGGAATGGGCTTGCTCTTTCCCCTTCTCTTCCCACTTCTGTTCCTCCTTCTCTATTGCTCAGTCCCAGTGTTCTGAGTTTATTGTTAATCTGAGATAGGATCAATGAAGGGACTGTAGTGGTTTGCATAACATCCCCCATATTCTTAGCATTTTTATACTTTGTCCCCTGATAGCACTGTTTGTGGGGGTTATGGAACTTATATAGAGTGTAGTCTTGCTGGAGGCAGTATATCATGGCAACAAGTAAGAGTGCCCCCAGCCTTGCCCCACTCACATCCATCTCTCTTTTTTTTTGTTTGGTTGAGATGATATCTAAGACCTTCCTGCTCTGGGTTTCTGCTGCCATGTTTCCCCACCATTATAGACTTTGCCTATGGAAATGTAAGCCCAAATAAAGCCTTTATTTCATCAGTATTGTCTGGTCATGGTATTTCATCACAGCAACAAAATATAACTATTATAGGGCACTTGGTGATATTCCATGTTTAGAAAACTACAGTCTCTTAACACAATGATTTTCAGCACTCCTCTATAAGGAGTCACTGTGACATTGAGCTGATAATTTGGAATAGAAAGGCAATTATGAAAAAGTTCAGTTCTTTATTGCAAAGCAAATAATCAAGATAGAAGGAAGCCTAGTTGGAGGCATGAGTCTAAAGTCCTAAATCTTTGCCTCCAACTAAAAGGCTCTCTATTTTTCAAGTAAGAATGGAACTTCTGTCTTACAGTAGGCCTAGCATGTTGTCATCTCTCGATATCTGTTATTATTTGTACAGGAATTGCTAGTTAGATATTTTATCTTAGATTTTAATTTTATAATTATTTGTGCTTGAATGTAAGATACTCCCCTTGGATAGTCTTTCCTCCCCTTGATATTCATAGACACTGCCTGTATTCTCGGCTTATCTTAAGAACTCAGACCAATAGTTCCATCACAGCACAATTGCTTTGGCATCCAATTACCATGGGAGCATATCTTCTGCCTTTAATTTGTTTCTTCATTTTTCTGTCTCATGGAATATTTAGTGTAATCAATTTTCAAATAGATCACTTGTCTCCAATATTTTGCCTCGAGTCTGTTTGTGTAGCACCCAAACATAAAGATATAATCATATTTGCCCCTTGTCTCATGAATCATGGCTCCAATTCTCTCATCTGGAATTAACATATTAATTAATGCTTGTATTTCTTTATAATCTACACTGTATCCTACATGACCCTGGAGCCTTTTGCAACCAATCAGATGCCCAAGAGCATGGAAGCTCTTTGGTTTCCTGATGCCAATTGTCCTGTTCACTGTAGTGTTCTCAGAACTCAGAACAGCACTCATCATCCAATATGTGATCAAACCATGTTCCGTGAACGACTAAAATGAAAACAGCAATTTCAAATACATTAGTATAAAGGAACAAGGCTAGCAAAGCATTTTCTTTGGTGGCAAGCTTGAAAATATTCTTCTTGATTTAGTCACAGTTTTCTTACATTGTTCTTTCCCCTATGTCTGTGTCCTCTCCTTAGTCAACTGTTTTATTTTTATTTTTAAATTTATTTTGTAAAATAGGTTGTTTTGCAGAATCAAAAATCCCTCCCTTGCTTTAATCAACATAAAAGTAATTTATTGAAGTCAGCACAGACAGAAGTCTCTGTCCTTTGGCTCCTGTCATATCTGCCTTCTGTAGTTACCCTTGTTTATTTCCAAGACTCCTATTCCCTGTCTGCTTAAAATTGACCTTCAAGGACTTGATCTAATAAACTGGGAAATTATCATGAATCATATGGACTTATTTAATCACCTGTCTTACAAAGAGCTGGAAAAAAAATCTAGAACTACAAAAACTCACTGGAACAGAGGACAAACAGCTTTTGTGGGGAAGGAAGAGGAACATAAAGAAGAAAGCACCATCTACCAGAGATGTTCACATGTGTTTTAAAATCCTCACCATGATTAAATCACTGATGTCACAAAGCCCAAATGAGGTCTCACTTATAAAGAAGGTGATATGTCCAAACATGACACATGATACAAGAATCATGTTTCTGTTACCAGTTGTTGTAAATATACAACCCTACTAAGCCAAGAGTCTGAATTATAACCATAATTTTTTCTTTCTCTCAAGTCAGGGGGCTTCCTAGTATGATATTGCTATTCCATGAATTATTTTCCACCAATTAGGGATGTTGGGAAACAGAATGCAGAAGTTTCCCCATTTTAATTGTCAAGACTTCTATAAACACAAGATGTAGAAGAAGGACTTACACATAATAGGTACTCAAAAAGTACTTTTTTAAAACAATCAGAACATACACACAAACACACACACACTCAAGCAAACACAAAATTGTGTTTACATCAATAAGAAGCAGGATGTTCTCAAATCTCTTATCACCGTTCCTAAACCAGAGAATATGTAATTGTTGATATGGTCTCTGCCAAGGAATGTGACCTCTTCATAGCAAGTAAAATATCAGGGTTCAGTGTCAGAATCTTACCATCCTAAGCCTTCATTTCTGGATATACCCAAAGGGAAAAAGAATATTAATTTAACTTTGGAATTATTGGAAGATTAACTAAGGGTATGTATGTTAGGAATATATTATGCTTGGGATAGAAGTGAGTACATACTTAATGAGTATTTCATAGCTGGGAATCTTATAGTTCAGTTGTGAGTGACTCTCTTGGCTCAATTTTCTGGAAACAGGGAAGACTGGGGTTTTCGAAGAAGAATGCCACTTTCTCTGATCATAAACCCATGCTGTCATCCATACACTCTATGCTTTGAGGACACAGGAAAGATGCAAACTTTCACTCTAGCCTGTTCTGCATAAACATATCAGCTGTTGCATCAAAAGTCCCCATTGTTGGAGTTGAAAAATTCTTGTTGATTGAGGGAATAGCAGGGAATTGGAACAATTCTCAGCTTTGGGAAAAATTTTATTTTTTTAATTTCACATCATAGAAAGCCACAGAGTTTGGGTCATTTTAAATGCAAAATATCAGGAGAAAATTCTCTGATTTTGCCACCTAAGAAGTGTCTGTTTTGTAAAACTTGATGTTCTTAGAATAAAGGTGTCAAAGCTTAAATAATGTACCCAGTGTGGATACAGAAATGATAATGAAACCAGTGTTAGTGTGTAAATGATCCTTTAAAAATCCCATGAGGGCATTTTAACACCCACCCCTTCACTCCAGAGTCCATGCTCTCTTAGTTGGCTCATGAACAATAGCATTGTTATATTTGTTTACTTATAGAAATTATTTTGGACCTAAGAATACATTGAAAGGCAGGTCTATTGGCTGTTGGACTTGTATTGCAAATAAACATAAAGAAATATATACTTAAGTCCTATGTATAACTCATTCTGAATATCTTACTGTCTTGTAAATCCACTAAGTTATTGGTTGTCAATCTAGAAAACGACTATAGACTTACAGGTACCAAGACCTCATCTATGGAGAAATTATTATGAATTCTTCTCGTCAGCCAGGACATTAATTCAAAAGCTCCCAAGTGATTCTTATGAATGTGTGGTTTGAGTATCCTTGTATGTCTGCCTCAGAACTATTTTGCATTCTATAATTTCCTTTTCCTTTGTTTCCTTTTACAGACATCATAGTGCAATTTAAATTACTTTCATTTGGTAATGCAACTTTTATTATTTTAATTAAAATATTGCATTTATTTACTTATTTATTTATTATTTATTTATTTAAATGTGTCTAGGTAGGCCTGATGGTGGGGTGTGTAGGTCTATCTATATGAGTAACAACTGTGTAGTAATACAATTGTGGAAGTCAGAACACAAGTTTTGGGAGTCAGTGCTCACCTTACATCATGTGAGGCTCAGGGACTAAACTCAGGTCCATAAGTCATTTATCTACTGAGCCATTTTATAGGCCCAATAAAAAATTTAAAACACTATCCTATTTTTCTATAATGGCTTGCGAGTTCACCTCTTCCTTCTCTTTTCTATTAAATAATCATTCACTTCTATTTTCAAATTTGAAGTAAGGTTTCACCTTAGAATTCAGGCTGAATTTGAATTTACAATGATATACTTGATTCAGCTTCTTGAAGGTTATAGGCATATGCCACCACTCCTTCCTCAAAACATTCTTCACATTCTGTCCTAATTTGAAGAAAATTGCATCTTTCAACCATATGAATTCTTTGAATGGGACATCCTAGGTTGAAGTCATGTATTTGTTTGCATCTGTAGTGTCTAATATTATTTATATAGGAACTATGAATATATGAGCCCTCCAAAGATGATTCAATGTATTAAAGAAAAATTAGCATCCCTGGATACATGTTATGATTCTGTTACTTGAATATTTTTCTATAACTACTGTAATTATATCTACTATGATTGGTTTTAAATTCCAAAGGGTATAAATTAACATATGATTCTATCTTAGCAAATTTCATCCACAGGCATATATTAAAAGTATGTAAACCAAAAGGTATGCTGTCAATTGTTTGTAGCATCTTGCTTTTGTCAACCTCAAATTGGAAACAACCAAAAATACCTAGTAGAAGGAGACAAGGATGAAGTATTCACCAGTATTGTAATATAGAATATCATGAGACAGAAATAACCCATTCACACACATAGTTTATGAAGACGATTTTGTTAAAGATGATTTCTCACAAAAGTAAGCCAATCAGTCACAAAAGTACACTTTATGCAGGATACATTTAGAAGAACTGATCTCAAATGATTTGCTGCATAAGGCTGTCTGCAGAATGTTTATTCTGTTTCCAGTCTGGACATTCGTAATCCAAGAATGTTCAATTTAAAAAACAATTATATAAGCTGTTCACTTCAGGTATATACCATTTTGTGTCCTTTTTCCTGGCATTATCATTTTATACACAATGGAGAGATAAATAGATAGGTAGGTAGATATGTAGATAGGTAGGTAGATAGATAGATAGATAGATAGATAGATAGATAGATAGATAGCCAGAATGTAAGAGAGAGATGATAGTTCTTTGTGGTCTTTTGGACCTTTTTAAACTAGAGAAAACATAATTTAAAAACATGAATGGCATAATTTTGTCATACATGCCTCATAGTCTTTCCTGTAATATATTTATTCCAGTACATAAAAGGAATGGGATGGAACTTAACTAACCAGAGAAGAACAGCTTCTATCCAGGTATTTCATGCTTCGTTCAGTTCTGTTGGATACATTGTACCTTGACACTTCTTTTCACAACTTGCTGCCCATCTCATATATCACTAGAGTCACTCTGTCTCTCAATCGCCTTATACAGTATAGATGTAGTTTTTCTGGAAACAGTTTTTCTTCTTGCAATGTTCATATGCAGGACAATAGGTGGCATTAAATGGTATTTTCTGCTTTTTGATATGACTAATTACTGAGGGTCTTCTTTCTCAAAGTTGTCTTGGTTAAGAAGAGTAACCACAATGTCCCTGGATATAAGGATATCTCTACCTTAATCATTCTAGACAGCTTAGTTCTGACTCTAGCTGCAACAGCTTAATGCAGAGAATATAGGAAAAACCACTTTCTGGGGTTTCACTGGAAGCAGACTTATAGGATATTCAAATAGAAGGTTTGCAAGTGTCAAAAATAGTGCCCCTTCAGGAGATGTATTTATTAATTGCCTCTCTTGTAATTATTACACATGACAAGATTTTGCTTCTTGGGTATGAATAGGTAGGGTACGAAGATACATATGAAATATTCCTTTATCAAGTATATCTAGGATTTTCCTTTCTGTAATCAAAAGGTATTTATTTCCTGGAATGTACAACCATAAGGCTAGTCTTGTAAAACACTCTAGATTTACCAATAATCACCTAGTGCTCAAATAAACATAAATTGAGTTGTTTTGTGTGTCAAGATTGGTGTACCCTTGTTCCCAGGGAATCCTGTGCATCTTCATTGGAAACCTCATTTTTCAAGTTATTATTTCTGCACCCAACATCATATTCCATATCTGCTTGTTTTCTACTCTAAATATCTGCAGACTCCGAGGTTAGGAGACTGAACCTTTCATCTTCTTGAATCTATCAGTCTCCTTCATCCTGTGCCACACAAATTGCCATGGCTAGTTTTTAACTATCAGCCGAACAAAATCTAGCACCAATTTAGGAGAGAGTGTCAAAAGGAGATTGTCTCGATTAGGCTGGTTTTGTAGGCATGGCTGTGGGGAATTGTCTTAACTGTGCTAATTGAATATGGCAAACTTGTCCTTTATGGACAGCATGATTGCTTGGGTAAGGTCCTGACTAGAGTCAAGAAAGTGAGTTGAGCACAAATGTTCATGCATTAATTCTCTTGATACTCTCAGTTGTGAGCGTGATACGACCAGCTGTTTTAAGCTTCTGCTGCCTTAGCTACCCTGTAAACAAGAATTGCAGCTACAATAAACCCTTTGTCCCCTAAGCTTCTTTTGTTCAATGTGCTTTTATCACAGCAACAAAAATGAAACTAAGTAATCAACCATCCCTACCCCCATTTTTTTTTAATTTTATGAATACTGCCAGTTTCAGGAAATAAAGATAATTTTAGTACTACAATTCTTTGGATTCTATCCAAGTTTTTCTATTACATGATCTCAGTTAAGCTCATGAAGCTTCTATGTCTTCCTCTTAAAAATCATCTATCATTTTGCACTGTCTACTGTCTAGCCACCAGTCATCAAAGAAACAAACCCATGCCTGCAAACATGTACTGACATAGACACATCACATGGCAAGCTGAGGTCTTTTTATTTATGATGTGAACTGACCTTATAGATGTCCCCAACCAATTCAAGTCTCTGCAAGTTAGGTCATTCTTTATGTTTCTAATTCCCACCTGATTTGTTAGCAACAAAAATCTCTGTTTTCTTCCAACCAACTTGTTTTCATCTTAGTTTTCAACTGTGTACATCTGTCCTAGCATCTGTTTTCATTCAGGGTAAAGTATCCATGCAAAGTAACATGTCCAGACATGGTAATACATTCACATAGGGAAAAATATCTGTCAAGGGTAACATGCAGGGTATCTGGAGCCTACACAGTGGTACTGTAGATGTCAAAGACAGTGACTTTTTAATTTCACTCTTATATTACTCAGAAGATTTAACAATATCTTAATTTTTTCTGATGACTGTTTTAGATTCTGTTGTTACATTATCCATCCTCTGCTTTGTCTATTCCTGTGTTCTAAGAAGAAGCATACCTATTTCCCATAGTTAGTACCTTTGATTCAGTCAACTATTAATATAACTTCTTCTGTAGTACATTAAGATGTTTCTCAGCCTTTATGCAAGCATGCCAGACATGAGTCAACAAAGAGAACCATACAGAAGTAAGGAAGAACTATGACCTCATGCTATGAGCATAGCTGAGCAACAGGACAGAATTCACTGGGAAGAACTGATACCTCTTGATCTAGGCTTTTCATCTTTATGGGCAGACCCAGAACGCAAAGCTAAAAGCCAGCTCCGCCCATGGCACCAGGAGGTACACTCCATGGCCTAGTAGAAATTCTGAATAGTAAAAACCATCTTCTTGACTAAGACCAGGCAATCTCAGTGATCCGTGAACAGTTCATTGACTGGGTTCAATCAAGATATGGGAAAGATCTCAATAAAACAGACATTGAAAAAAAAGATGGTCAGGTTCACTAGACTGACTCTTATATAGTATATCATTGCTGCTCTCTGCTGGCCAAACACATTATTCTCCCCAAGTAGATGAGATCTAGAATGGGTCAAAGAAGGAGATGCTGTGTTTTGATACTTATATACATTGTGTTAAAATAACTTGGCAACCTACATTACACATTCTTATACAGATGCATGGGTTTTAATAAGGGCCTATTGGAGTGCGATAGATATGCAATTATCTGCCACTTTCATAAACTTTTAATGAAGGAAAAGTAGAGCCTGAATCAGATTTGCAACGAGCATTCCAATTATTCATTAATTTTTAGTGCAATACTTTTTGTTAGCTCTCATGTTTGCGTTCTTTCAGTGGACTCTGCAGGTGTTCTTGAAGGGTGTTACCTAGGCATGCAAATTGTTAAAACATGTTCTGATTGGTAAAACAAAGGCTAGATTTAATTCCGTATGTATTTGACTTTTTGGAGAGTTACTTTGAAATTAACTTCTAACTACTCAGACTCCTCATATCCCCACCACTCCAAGAACAGCACAGTGAGGATAAATTTGGACTTCACAGCCTCACAGCTTCATAACCACCTCACAAAACTTCATATTTAACTCAGTTTCTGCTGCCTGGTGGGCACCTTGCTTTCCTATTTTTCCAGGTAGAGAAAAAAAGTAGTACATACTTCATTTCACTATAGTATATATTAACTGAGATATATGATTTATAAAGTGCTTAGCTAGACATGTCTCACTATCTGTGTCTTAACTGTTAAAATTTGACATTTGACGTCAGCCTGAGCAGCAGAGATTTTTTTTTTTTTTTTTGTATATTTTAAACAAAGCTGTCTGCTATTGGTTTAAAGGATGCTCTAAGTTTCTGGAGAATATTTCCCTTAGATTACAGCCTTCACTCTGACACTGACTGTAATCTATAGTAATGCCTGTCATGTCTTAAACCTTATAAATGCTTTTGGATACTTGCTTTGCCTAAAGGTAACAACACATCTATCTTTTAATTTTATTTACAGTGGTTTAATGGCCTGCAGTACAATGTGTTTTGTGCCTGACCTTCTGTTCTTTTTCTAATGACATGTGTGTAGAACAAATAACCACTGGGGAAAGCTGGTAATCTTTGGGGAAAGAGGCAAAGAGTAATTTTTGGAAGTAGCAGTGGAAAGAGCAAAGTACACAGATCCAACAATGCACTTCTCATTTCAAATATTGCCAAGCTGACATTCTATTTGACTGTTCTGTGATTATGAGTTCAGCAAATAGTGATTAGGTCTCCACCAAGGTTGAGTAATAGACGTTACATTGAGCTGAACCTTTGGAGAATTTCTCAATGGCTACATGTGTGTTTCAACTATAATTTTCTTTACGATTTTTGCCTTCTTCCATTTTCTCTGATCAAGCGTCCTACCAATCCTAAATTGATGACAGTTTTCCTAGAATACAGTTCATAAATACCAGAAAGCCCTCTCGAGTCCAAGTCAAATTTAGGACAGCAGTTGGAGGGTACTAAAAATCTAAGGTTCCTGGAAAAGACCACTTTTCCATCACATCTTGACATTTTTGTACATCTTTCAAATAGCAGATAAGAGGTGGCTGTAGCCAAACTAATAGTATGAATAAGTATGACTTCTATGGTCAATGCACTTTCTTAACAGTCTTACTCATCCATGTGTGAGTCTCTTCATCCTCCATGGTCATGCTAACCTTTGTATTGATGAGAATATACATATGAGTTTATTGATGCTCAGGATTTGGGTCTTTCTTTAATGACTCCCTGTGTAGGTCTAGTCTCTTTTCAGAGTAGAAGTGTCCCACTTCTAGGACCAAAAATACTGAATTGATCAATTGAATCATTGCCTACATTTGTCTCTTTCATCATCTCTGCAAAACATTTAAACTGTAAGTACTGAGGCAGAAATGTTGTAGGATCAATGCTGGTGGTTAGCATTCAAGTAGGACACAAGAGACCCCTGAGAATTCTGTTATCTGTCCATGCTTCGGGTACATCATTAAACCTGCAATGGCACAGAGAGATAACTCACTCCTCACGTAGAGAAGTAACATCTCTAGCTAAAGAGAGTAGCAGTGAGTGGCATTTCTTGAGAGGTAAGTAGCTGCTAGTGTCATATCCCTTAAAATGGCATCTCTCATTATTACAAGCCTTTACAGTGGATTCATCTTCTCTTCTGGGTTTCCTGCTTTTATATATTTTTAATTTAGTACTTTGAGAGGTAAAGATAGTATATCTTTAGGCGGAAAATTTTTCAATGGATTCTCCATTTTCATCTATATAATAAATTACCTTGGGTTATCACAAGGTATTCAGAAACTAAAACTGAGTCATGTCTTAGAAGTAATTCTTACTAGAATCTGACCCCACATTTCTCCTCTAATGCTTAATGACATAACAATTCTAAAATGGTAAATTTTGAAGCTATCTCCAATATTTCTTTGGATAAAAGAGATGCTCTTTGTTTTTTAAAAATAGACTTACATCCCTGTGCCAGATATTATTATGACCTCAGAAAGGTATTTCAGTTCTAATCCCAGCAGGTACAAATATTCCTGTTGAGGCATAGATAAGCTACATATGTCTATAAAATGAGAATTGGGATGAGATTATCTTCGATAGTCCAGGCAGGTTCCATGTAACTCAGAATGGTGGCAAGTGAAGGACAGGCATGTCAGATTGTTAGAGAATGAATGTCACAGTTTACAACTACTGGCTTTGAAGATGGAAGATCATTGATGGTTGAACACTACTAGATTGTGTTGTCATTAAAACTACTGTTTATTGTGAACATAGAACCAGACACCCCTCTAGGAAATATCTCCTGGAGTATTTGCTGAGGGAGATGTCAGCTGCTTGTTCCTTCAGAGAGAGCCACAGGTAAAGACAGTCATCTTGGTCCTTATAGTATCCTTCCTAGGGTTATATTGCTTTCTATCATAATCCAACTCAGGAGTGCTGCAAGGAAATATTCTCATTTCCGTGCACTCCACAGAGCTGCATGAAAACATTTGCTAAACTTTGGGACCACAGCTCTTGTCTTGTATGGTTTCCTTTCCTTCTTTTTCTTTCTATACTACATTTATACATGTAGAAAAATAATCTGCATTTCAAAGACATCCATTCACCCATATTCTGCATGTTCTATACCATCTCAGGGACTGCTCCCTAGGGAGTTTATTCTATTTTTAGAATGGAGTGAAAATGTATGCAAATTTTAACTAGCAGAACCTCAGAACAATTTGCTGACTAGTCCATCTTTCCTGAGGGATTTCAGTCTTTCCCAGGTCTTGAACTTCTTACCCTACACTGCAGGCCTTTCTACCTCTTTGCTTTCACATACTATTGTAACAAAACAAAATCACAGCAAAAATGTTTCTGAGAAGTTCATTTACTCAGTCATTCATATTTAAACATGATATTTAAAAGACAAAAGCATAGAGCTATTTTTTTAATTTAAAAACTTGACCTATCACCAAATAATCCCTTATTAATTTTTCCCTGTGTTACTATGCATTATCCTGTCGTATTATGTGTGTTTGAACACATGTTTTGTAAGATATTGGTGAAAGACTTTTCAAAGGTCATTCTTTTGTGCTTCTGATTCTCCACTTGAAAACAAAAGCATAGAAATGCACTCACCTCTAGGCTGCTGGAGAGGGTAAAATAAGGCCTTTCATATAAAGTTCTTAGAACATTTGGTACTAAATGCACACCAGTAATTATGCACATTGTTTTCAAAACCAAAGATATATTCTTTCTTCTGTGTTTAGTGTACTTAATGAATCAATATATAAACAGTTTATAGATTTTCAACATAGTGTGCCTTTTCTCTGGCTCAGCTTTTTCTTTCAGTGCACTCCACTATAAGAATCAGTTTTGAATTTAATACTAAGTTCCAGGAAGCTCTCATCATCTAACAGATGGAGATCAAACAGTGTAGCCTGTGGTCCAACAATTTCTGTGGTTGTGCCCTTACTCAATGTCTTAGTTAATTTTCATTGTGAAAAGACTCCATGATCAAGGCAACTTACAATAGAAAACATATATGGGGTCTTGCTTATAGCTTTAGTTCCTGATCATTACAGAGGAAGCATGACTGCAGGAATGCGGACATGGTAGTAGAGCAGTAGCTGAGGCCTTACATCTTAGCAGCAAGATGAACACATAGAAAGTGTGAAATGGACTGTCGTGGGTTTCAGAATCCTCAAAGTCCACATCCAGTGATACCTTGTCTAACCAGGCCACACCTCCAGATCTTTCAGAAAGATTCTACCAACTAGAAACCAAACACTTGTATTCAAGTGTATGAGCCTTTGTGACCATTCTCATTTAAACTGCCACACTCACTAAATGTTTTCACTGAGTTTGTCCCTAAGAAAGTGGACTATGTGAGACTCAAGACTATTCTTGAGTCTGCTTTCTTTCTGCAGAAGTACTTTTGCTCATCTTTTTATCTAGTCTTTCTCTCTCTTCACACTGTGCTTCTCAGGCTTACAGGCTTCCCAGGCAAAGCTATTTAAGCAATTTGTTCTATCCTGAGCAGCCTGTCCTTATCTCTTTCCCAGTTGGCTTTCTTCTTTGTCTTAATAACCGCCTGCTGTTATTAAACTTTTTGGTCAAGGGTGGCTTGAACATGTAAATGAACTGGCACAAAGAGGATGTTGGACACATGGGAAGTCTGCCTCAGTTAATTAGAGAGGATGTCGAACTTGTTCTTTAAATAGAAAGGAGTATAGAAATAATATTTATGGTATGTGTTTAAAAATTAACCGTTTTATTTGAATAGTATTATTTACATAAAAATGATTTCCTGGTGTGGCTTGAGCTAATAAGGAACAACTGTCAATTATAAATAAAGGAAATTTTGAAAAGGGGGCATCTTGCCTCTTAAATATAGAAAATTACAATCTTTCTTACTCTGATTAAAATAAAATATTAATTAAATTAATATTAAAATCTTTCACTGATGTTGGAACTGAGTTAGTTCACTGTTTTGGCAGAATGGTTCAATAATTAAGTCAACTTCAATGATCCAGATCATAAAAATTTAGGGAAAGCAACACCCATCTTTTTATTGAACTGCACACTTTAGTTCTCTGAAATGATTTCAGTGGGTAATAAATGACTTTTGTGAACTGACATTGGTTCAACAACAACAAAAAACTATCTTGTGTTAGATCCTATAGACAAAGGAGATGTGTGTTAGAGTACATAGACAAGGGAGAGAATGTCAGCCATGGCTCTGCATCTCTATGATCCGTGTATTCCAAGGCAGGACACAAAGCCAGCCTTAGATTTATAGTAAATTTGAGGCCATCCTGGGTTACAAGAGATCCTGTCTCAAAAGGATCAGACAAAGCAACTATGAACAAAGTGGCATGTGGGTTTGTATAATGTATTTCAGAATAAGAAAAATAAAACATCTGAAAAAATAAAACAAAAGCAAAACTAGACTAAATATAGATTGTCCTGGGCCAAAAATAGAAAGTCATTTTTCCTAGGATCAAGAAGAGTTTCAGGACACCAAAGGTGATTTTATGTTACTTGATTAATCATTGTTTGATTGAAAATGAAAAGGAGATTGTCCTACAACAGATGAGAGAATGTAGAGGGCCTACCTAGCCAGAGGGAGGGATGTTCAGCCTGCAACACTGCAAAGTGAAAGGTCTTAGTTAAATCTACTTGTCCTAGGCTTTTACAGAAATGGAAGGCAATATTGACATATGGCTAATCTTCTGCCCTATTTTCAGACAATGAAGGGAAGATTATCCCCAATCCTTCCCGACCTGCGCCTTCACCAAATCAAGTTCTATCCAGTATTCTTATGTCACAGGGCACCAAAATGATCATCAGTAGGTTGTCAGTGAGCAGCTGAGGGCAGAGGGGTCAGGTTCTTCTCCCATTCTTCTCTTGCTTCTCACTGGCAGGCCATCTCTTTGCCATGCACCATGAGCAAAGAATGGTGCTGGGATCCTCTAAGATACATCACAGCAGTAGTAATCTCTAATGCCCGAAGGGCCTGAGGCCTAAAGGATAAAGTTATAAATTGTATGTATGTCATATATATATATGGAGTGTCAATATAACAGAGACCCAAACTATGAATGACAGAAACCAGGTAGTGTTAGCATGCATTTTTCTGCTTTGCTAAATGTGCACAAACATATGAAGAGATTCTTCAAGCTAAAACACTGGAAAGAATTTATTCTTGTATAACATGAATGACATTGAAATTAATAAAAATAGATGACTAGATAGTCAATAGAATTCTAAATAGTGATTTTCCAATATTCTGGTTTCCCAGGTCAAACTTAACATTAAGTATTGCTTGGAAGAATTTAAGACCACATAAATCCTAAATCAGTTGGCTTTAAAACACTGAGCTAATTCTCCCAGGTCTAATTTAGCCACAAAACCCCTTAACAATGGAGAATTTCTTTTGTAGTGGGTGACAGAAAAAGGAAACAGAAAAATGAAAAGAGACAAAACTCAAAGTGCCATTGGTGACTTAAGAAGAGGGCAGATCATACATGAAGATACTTGAGCAGTTGCCAGGAGCAAGGAGTGATTGATGACCAATACTCAGTAGAAATAGGAGCTTGAATCCTGCAGCCACAAAAAGGTAAAGTTTTCTGGTCATGTGAACTGGCATGGAAAGATAATCTTTTCTAGAACTTAAGATAAAAGACCGTTGATTTCAGAGCCTATGTAATAATGAGCAGAAAGTCATTTGAGAAACACTTGAGCTTCCTAATTTAGAACCTAGTGGTCACTGTCTTAAGGGCTATGGTAATTTGTTACCCCATGACAGAAAAATAACAACATGTACACTATTTTTCATAGATAGACTTCTTTTCAATGCATCCTACTTTTGTAATTTTCATTTATTATAATTTTCTTGAACTTGAATGCAGTTGTGTAAATTCTAGGTAACTAAACAAAAAGATGTTTACAAACAGATATTTTTTTTCATGGAGAAAATAATCCCCTTCCAACAGTTCAATATTTCTGCATCTCTACAGCACTGTCAGAATTGCTTACATGCAGATCTATAGGAGAGACTTTACATTTTCCTCTGTAACTGTATGAGATTCTTAAGATCCACCTTCTAATACATTCAAAAACAACAACAATAACTACAAAACTTTACTATGTTCGTGTTATACCTGGAGCTATAGACAAGGATGACTTTGCCTTCTTTGGGAGTGTTTTGCTTAATAGAGGCATACGCATGGGGATTTCATATTTATTGGGCAGGGACAAGTATTTATGTATCCTATAGTGTATGTGACAAAGACAGACTAAACACTGTAAATTCTCATCTTATTCTTCTCACAAAATTACCAGGCTGGTACACAGAGTTGCTGTCTTAAGCTAGAATTTTATATACTGGGACCTATAGGTCTCATAATTTTTATTGCATCACATTGCTTTCCAATATGAAATGGAACTGATTTACTTGTACTCCATCTTAGCAACGGTACAAGTTGTTATATATCTCTAGCCCATTGTTGCAGACACAATTTACCTACTTAGTGTGTGTAAGTGCTTCCCATTCTCTCCTCTCTCTCTCTTCCTCTCTTTCCCTTTCTCTCTCTCTTCCTCTCTCTCCCTCCTTCTCTCTCTCTCTCTCTCTCTCTCTCTCTCTCTCTCTCTCTCTCTCTCTCTCTCTCTGTCTCTGTGCGCATGCATATGCAAAAGCACACAAATATACATGATATATGTATGGAGGTGAGAGGAAAACTTGTACATGTTGGTCATCTCTTTCTACTCTACAGATTCCAGGAATTAAACTCAGGCTCAGTCATGTATATGCTTTCCTCATTGAGCCTTCTCATCTTCTCTGTTAGGTCACTCTTAAAGCCAATATTTCCTAATCTTTGAACATGCAATTAAACGCTTATTTGGTTAAAGAAAAAAATTGCAAAAATGTCTGTCTCCGTGTTACATATCCCTTTGCTTTGAGGTCTTCTGTGGCAATTTCCCAGAGACTTTCAGATACAAATAACTGATGAATGCAAACTGGCACCCCTCTCCTAAATCCCTGGGTACCCACAAGGAACATACAAATGAAGGGTTTCAAAGCCGTTCTTCCTTAGCTTAACCTTGAAGCACAGTGCAGATTAATTCCACAAGTCTCAACAAAGGAAATTAATTAGGCCATGGGAGGTCCAGAAAATTATTCAGAGTTTTTGGAAGTGGGGAAGGGTGACAGACCTGGTAGGTTTTAAACATTCTGATTCTTGAACCACAGCCTGGATTTCTAAATAAAACCTCAGGGCATCTGTGCATCCCTGGAGCTCCAGAGGTGCACTGAGTGAAACTGATCTGTATATTTCAGAGCTGAGATGAACAGTGTGACTGCAATTGCTTGGAGACTACTCTGTCCATTGTCACTAACGGCTGAAGCCCTCCCAGGGTAAAGGACTGCTCCACTGAATCTCAGGGACCATGCTCTGTCCAGATGTGGGTGCAAAGGTTGTCGAGATGGCAGATGAAATGGGCTCTGATTACAGGTTGAGACTGAAGTGGCTGCTTCTCTCTCTTTGCGGTTTTTATATTAGTCTTGATTCAAGCCATGCAATAAGCTTGATGAAGTCCATTGAGGCATAGACAACTGTCAGGTTCTCAAAGGATGTGAGTCAATGAATATCAAACATGAAGGATTTCACCCAGGCCAGAACAGAAATATATTTAGTAGTCACGTGAATGAGAACTGCTTGCATTATCCTTTGGTAGACGAGGTGCTTGAGCTTGTATGTAAATCTCAGGGCCACGCTACAATAGGTTTTCATATTATCATCAATGTATTGCTTATAATATAGTTTTAACTTATATTGTTAAATTTAGTGCAAGAAGTCCATTTAAAAGCAAAAAATCTGCCATTCTGTGTTATATATTAACTTGTTGAATCTGAATTTGCTAAATAGAAATTTTCTTAAAACTGAGACAATGAGGTTAGAAATTAGCTCAGCTAGTATGTTGTACAAACAAGAACCTAAGCTAAATGATCAGAACGCACGTTTTTTATAAGGCTAAGCATGGTAGTGCTGGGAATGCCTACCGAGACAAGCACATACCTAGATTTTGTTGACTTAGCCTACTTGACAATGACATCCTACTTGAGTTATGACATCCAAAATTGTCCTCTGATCTCCACACTCATAGGCACATATGCACCTGCATATAAAAACCTGCACTGGCCAGAAAGATACCTTGGTTGTGTTGGTGTTCTATATCAGTCAGGAGCAGAGCAGAAGGCAGTCCTTTGTTCATCCTAGATTGGAACCTGTCTTGGTGGCCAATACTGTTTTATGCCCAGGACTCACAAAAATCCAATGCAATGCAACCCAATCCAATCTGGCAGTGCAGCACTGAAGGAGGAAGACAGTCAGACCTACAGACTACCATGCCATCCACAGACCTAACTTGTAGTGCATGACATTGGCAGGCCATAGATTCTTGCATCAATGTCTGGGGATCATATTACTAGTAGAAAGGATGGTGATGCTTCTGGTTAGGGCAGCCAGTATGGACCAACTGGATATCCAGGAGTTTTGCAGATCTGGACCCGCCTCTCAGTGGTTGCAGAACTCCAGATAGCTGGCCCCATCTTTCACTGCTGGCAGCCCTAGGCAGATCAGGCCCTGTAATGCACCCAAGAAGCACAGGAGAGCTGGTCCCGTGACAGGGGTGTGGGTGAGCCAGCTTGAAAGGTGTGAGTGTGGGAAAGCTGATTCTGCTACACAGTGGGATGACACCAGTGCAGAAGTGATGCCCTCACCGCCCCTTGCCACCTCCAGCAGGCATTCGAGAAAGCTACCTAGAGATTCATCAGCTCAGGAGAGCTATTCCTGCCCTTCCTAGCTATAGCACTTGAGAGAACAAGCCCTGCACCTTGCTTATACATCTCATCCAAAGGACAAGAACATGGGAGAGCTGGGCCCACCACTTAGCTTAGCTTTTAATGTACTGCATATCTCTAATATAAAATTTAGATTTTTAATTGTCTTATCTTCTTTTAGGCCTAGGAATATGTATTCTTGACCATTGCTTATGATAAGAAAAAAAAAATCTATCCTTAAATGACAATCTTCAGAAGTGTAAAATACAGAATATATTTGAGTCAATAGCTGGTAATAGAGTAAACAGAAATATGAGTAATGAAATTTGTAAACTGGAAACTGTGAATGTTGACATTTAATTCTCTATGATATTCAAATTAATGCCATACTTCTCTTTTATCAAGGAAATGTATGTATTCAATAATTGTAGTCATGTGTTTTCCAAGGTCTAGGCACATTTATCTACCATATTGTACTCTCACCACATGCTGTTCATTATATCAATTTAACATACTTAAATACAAATAATAAGCACACTTCATTAAGTACATTATTCAATGCCTTTTCTCTGTTTAAAAAAAAAAAAAACAAAACTCTTGTTCTTAAAAGAAAATTGGACACAAGTCAATATGTGATTCTCCTGGAGAAGAAGAAAGGAGACACAGAAGTAAACAGCATTAAGAAAGGCCAAGCAGAGTGACAAGTCACAGCACAAAACAGACAATTTGGTACTATTGAGAAAGACAGCAAAATTCGATTTGCTTATTTGTCTCTGAGCAACAATATGCACGATCTCTCAGTTTCAATAACACTCAAATGTTGCTGGCTGGAGAATTTCGTTGTTTCTACCATGTTTAATTTGAATATAGCAAGGAAAGAAGAGAGTAAATTGTCTTTTAATATATTGTATTAAAATACAATGTATTTGAACTATTTAAAGGTACTCTGAGGCATAGCTCTACAACCATATAAACAGAGCTTGGATCCTGGCCTCAGTGGATCAGGAAAATTAGGTTCTAGCTGGATCCTAGAAAAGGAGTAGCTATCCAGTTGATCAAAGAATAAACTGAATGTAAGATCCCCAAGACGATGTAGCCAGGCTCAAAATGGTCTAGAACATGAAGAGTCTGGACCAGCCCAGGAAACCAAAGATGAAAAAATGAAGATTGATTAATTTCTTCTCTCTCTCTCTCTCTCTCTCTCTCTCTCTCTCTCTCTCTCTCTCTCTCTCTCTTTCAGAGGGTTGAGGACATGTCTACATAAAACAAGAACAGGAAGAATATTTTCCGTGAATGAGTGAAAAAAATACAAAACAATATTTTAATGTTTGACTTCAGTATCCCTGTGAGGAAAGAGGTAAGTCTGGGAAAGAACGGAGTTTACAGTAAAGGGACTGAGTAAAGCTGATAGCAGTAAAGTCAAGAAAAGAGAAGACTAATAACTGTAAATTAAAAATGAATAGATATTTATAGTCCATCAGAAACAAAAGAGAAGGTAAAAAGGGCAAAGAAAAATAAATCAAATGAAGAATAATCAAAGGATAAAAATGCAGATTGCATTTTATTTCATTATTTTAAATTTATTTTTCTTCTAAATTTTGATCATGAATACTTTATTTAATCAAATGATAAGAATGCAGATTTTATTTCATTTTTTTAATTTATTTTTTTCTTCTGACAATTTCATCATGAATACTTTATACTATTCACTTCCCCCTTCTCCTTTTACCACTTCTCCCATGCCCCCATCTCCTAACAAATCTAGGACCTCTGCTACACACACACACACACACACACACACACACACACTCACACTCGAATATACAAATACTGCCCGATGAGTTGATTTCATGTTGTTTGTATGTATATATGATTATATTTTTAGGACTGATTGCTTGGGGTTGAATAGCATATCAGTGTGCTTGTTCATGGAGGAGACTGATGCTTGTTCATTCTCAGCAGTTATTAACTGATTCTAGCTGTTCCTCTGTCAAAATATTTTATAAATCTTAACACAACTTTGTACCATCTCTCAAGAAAGATAAGTGATTTAGCAGTGTTTTGCTTTATATTTGTCAAAACCAAAAAGTCCAGGTTCTATACTCATATTGATTTGAAGGAGATGGACAGACAGAACTGCTTGTCAGAATCAATATGTAAACTATACTGCAATGAAAGGCTTTATTTGCTTTGTAAACCTTAGGAGTGGTGTGCGACTTTTCCCTAAAGAGAACCCAATGGTTTCAAGAAATACACAGCTCTGGGAAAAATCTGGGGATTTGAGAGTTAGAGAAAATGTGAAGTTGGTTTCAGGATACTTAAGTGTAAAGCAGAATAGAGACTGACTCTGTTTGTGTTCTGTATATACTGGAAATGGTTTAGAGCAGAAAAGAATACATGGATATCAGTTGAGGTAGAATCAATGTTGGGCCACTTGCAAAGCTCATATTCACATTGATCTCTGAGAGCCTTCCTTGGCTGTGGTCTGAGCTCACCTGCTCACAACCTGCAGACTCAGCTCAGGTGTTAAAACTTTGTTCACATGTATCGCCTATTGTCTTGGAAGAACATGGAGTATAATTGGGTGATTCTGTGTGTGAGTGTCCATGTTCATATGAATATAACAATTAAGTAAAGAATTAAGCATGACAAAAGTAGCTATTATTCTAAGACAGTTTTATATTGTAAAATAATGTTTGTTTACACAATCAATAAGAAAATTGATGCGATGTTTACTGAATCAGTTTGAATTTATCAGCCTTCATTCTCTAATTCTGTCCTAGAAGAGAAGTAGACTTAAATCAGACTATCAGTCTTAATAAGCAGTTAATGAAGAAGCTTGAAATAAACACAATCTGTTGACTTGGATGCTTTGAAAAAAGAAGCCCCAAGCTAGCCATTATTTCTTGTTAATCAGCACACAAGTTAATGAAGGCAAGATTTAAAGCCTGTTACTAGAACATTGAAGTTACATCTCTCAGCTTATTCTAATCTTGTCATCATAGAGTTTTATGTCTGCCTTAACATCTACTTGTTAAGTAGGTGAAATAATCTCCCTAGGATTATTAATTTATTAAGGGGATTACTTTGTTAGAACAATTGTAACAGGAAAAAAAATCCTCACTGAAGTCTTTGTTCCTTAAAACTTAAAACATAGAAATGAAAAGATGGTATGTTTTTAAAATATGTAGTACTCTCACAGAGATTGAGAGGTCAGCCCAGTACTGAGATCAGGCAACAGAAAACTGCCTGTAACTCCAGCTCCAGAACATCTAACATCTTCCCTTGGTCTCATTGAATACATTCAAACATACATGTGGATACACACACAATCATATGCATGTATGTATACATTTACATATATAAAAGATCAAATTTTAAAAATATGTTTAAAGTTCGTGATAGAAGGTTGACATCACTAATCAACTCGTAAACAAAAGAAACACAAAGATGTTATTAAAATTATAAGTTTGCCTAGTAAACTCTGTAGGTTCCCATAATCCTCTTTGGCCCTTACTCCAATTTTAATAGACAGCATCCTATAATAATACCATAAACTGGGTGCCTCAAATAACAGGAAATGGTTTTTCTTAGTTCTGGATGCTAGGAAGACCACAGTCATGTACAGCATGCTTAAGATCTGCTGAGGGTTCTTTCTCTGGTTTGTAGAGACTCCTCTTTTGTTCTGCCTTCCCATATAAAGCTAGATAGAAAGTAAACTCTGTTCTTCAGGGTACTAGATGCATCCTGAAGGCCCCACCTTTGTGATCTGATCTAATTCTCTTCAGAAGACACCATCTCCAAATGGCATCATATTGAATATTATGGCTTCAACATAGCATGGACCATATAGAGAACCATAGCATCTTGAACCATACATAGCATCTTGTATACAGAGAACTCGTTCTGTATTATGTGAACACTTTCACTCTTATTATTACAGATAAATGGAGTGGGCATTCATCTAAGTCCACTCTCTTTTAACTTTACCAATTATCTTGCATTATTCCATGATTTCTCTCCATAGGAATTGCGCCATTTTCTCCTTCTTCAAGTACTAGTTGTTTATTTAAAATTTTGTTCAATAAATGAAAAATTAAATTTTATATAGATTAATGACTTAAATAGTTCAAATGTTCTTATTATTATAAAAAATATTAAAACATTCAAGATGCACAGCAACCATTTGTATATGTTGTGAATTATTAGTCTCTGTGGTCACTATTTCTTGCAGTTCTTTATGTACTAAATATATTAGTTCATCATCAATGATAAGGATTGCATCTCCATAATCCTTTTAATATATTTCAATTTCCCTTTAACTTTTCTCATTTCATCCTATACTTGTCCATTGTCAAGATCAAACAAAACTGCAATATAGATAAAACAAATGCAGATCTCTTTTTCTTGCTTTGTCAGCAGGTAGTTTTTTGATGAAATTTGATCTCTCTCTTGCCCATCAAATCTTTGTAAAACAGCTTAGATGCCATACTCATGGTCTACAGGCTGACATTTACAAATATTATATCTTCATCTTTCACTCTCAGAGAAATACGACTTGTTTGTTATATTTCTTGTTACACCTGTATATAGATATCATATACAAATAATGGATATAAGATGTTCTGTGGAGCTTCTTATTCTTCTAACATTTGTATTCCTCTTTACATTTTTTCCCATGTCAGAAGAAGACAACCTTGTACTTGTTGCTCAGGATACTAAGCTCAGAAATGCTGATGGTATTTTTTCCTCTAATATATCACATCTTATTCACCGGTTGAATTCTCATAACTCTATCTTCCAAATAAGTCTGTGATCTGATACTTTCCTCTGACCCCTGCACCTTAGATACTGGGATCTCATCCCAGATTATAATAGTAGTGACAAGATGATATCCATCCTTCAGCTACAAGCTATATCTCCAACATGTCAGTTAGTAGCTCTTTGAAATGTCATCAAGGTCATATTGACCTGTGCAAACAATTCTAGGACCTCTTTCATTCAGACTAAAAGCCAAAGTTTTTATAATAATTTCCAGGACTTTGTGTTAAAGACTAATTTCTTTGAGTTGTTGATGGTTGAATATTTTTCTGAAGGGGAAACAAAATAGGTACCTATTGGAAGTGACTAGAAGGAGTGATCTGGGTAGGAAAGAGAATGAGGAGGGGAGGTCAACTAATCCTTGACACTATTAATAATACTTTGTTATGCTTGCAGATAGAAACTTGTCCTCCGAGAAGCTCCATCCAGCAGCCAATAGAAAGAGATATTGAGACTCATAGGCAAACATTATATGGAGTTCGTGGAATCTTAAGGAAGCATTGGGAGAAAGATTGAGGAACCTGATGAGGACAGGGACTCAACAGGAAGACCAACAGAGTCAACTAACCTAAACCCTTTGGTGATCCTAGAATCACCAACCAAGGAGCGAACATGGGCTGGACCTACAAAACAGAAACAGAAAGAGAACTATCTAATTCATTCTATGAGGCCACAGTTACCTTAATACCTGAAGAATGAGAATTCAGACTAATTTTGTTTATTAACATCAATGCAAAAATTCTCAATGAAATTCTAGCAAATCAAATCCAAGAACATATCAAGAACATCATTCACCATGACCATGTAGGCTTCACTGCAAGAATGCAGAGATGGTTCAATATATAAAAATCAATCAACATCATCCACTATATGACTAAACTGAAAGAAAAAATTATATGATCATCTCATTAGATGCTGAAAAAGCCTTTGACAAAATCCAACACCCCTTCATGTTAAAAGTCTTGCAGAGATCAGGGATTCAGAGCACATACTTAAGCATAGTAAAAGCAATATGCACCAAGCCAATAACCAATATCAAATTAAATAGAAATTTGAAGCAATCTCACTATAATCAAGTACAATACAAGGCTGGTCTTTCTTTTCCTATACATTTAATATAGTACTTGAAGTTCTAGCTAGAGCAATAAGACAACAAAAGGAGATCAAGAGGATATAAATTGTAAAGGAAGAAGTCAAGGAATCACAATTCAAGAATGATATGATACTATATATAAGCAACACCCAAACTTCTAATAAAATGCCTACGGTTGATAAACAACTTCATCAAAGTGGCTGGATATAAAATTAACTCAAAGAAATAAGTATACTTCCTTTACAAACATGATAAGCTCACTGAGAAAGAAATTAGGAATACAACACCCTTTACAATAGACATATATAATATAAAATATATTGTGGTAGTTCTAACCAAGCAAGTGAAAGATCTATGTGACAAGAACTTCGAGTTTCTGAAGAAAGAAATTGAGGAAAATATCAGAATTTAGGAAGATCTTCGATGTTCTTTGATTGGTAGGATTAATATAGTGAAAAATGATCATCTTATCAAAAGCAATCTACAGATTTAATGTGATTCCCTCTCAAATTCAAACACTTTTTTTTTTTTTTTTTACAGATTTTGAAAGAGAAATTCTCAACTTCAGAGGAGAAAACAATACCCAAGGATAGCTAAAACAATTGGGAACAATAAAAACCCTTCTGAAGCAATCACCATCCCTTACTTCCTTCAAGCAATAGTGATAACAGCAGCATAGTATTGGTACAGAAACAGACAGGTTGATCAAAAGAATAGAATAGAAGACCAAGAAACACACTTATGGACACTTGATCTTTGACAAAGAAGTCAAAATAATACAGTAGAAAGAAGAAAACATGTTCAACAAGTGGTGCTTGTTTAACTGGATGTCTTTATGTTGAACAATGCAAATAGATCCATATTTACCACCCAGTACAAAACTCAAGTCCAAGTGGATCAAGGACCTATATAAATCTCATTGAAGAGAAAGTGGGAAATATCCTAGAATGCAGTTGTATAGGTTCCATTTTATGAACAGAACACCAATGTCTTAGACTGTAAAATCAACAATTGATAAATGGGACCTCATAAAACTGTAAAGCATCTGTAAGCAAAGGACACTGTCAATAGGACAAAATGTTATCCTACAAATTGGGAAAAGATCTTCACTAACCCTACACCTGACAGGGGTGCTCATATCCAAATATATAAAGAACTCAAGAATTTAGATACCTACAAACCAAATAACCCTATTTAAAAGTGAGGTACAGAGCTCACCTGAGAATTCTCAACAGAGAAATCTCAAATGGCCAAAAGCACTTAAAGAAATGTTCAACATCAGATCAAAAACATAAGGGACAGCACATGTAGGCAAGGATGTGGAGAAAGGAGAATACGCCTCCATTGCTGGTGGGATTGCAAACTTGTACAACCAATCTTCAAATCGATCTGGTGTTTTTTCAGAAAATTGGAAATTGTTCTACTTGAAGACCTAGATATATCACTGGGGGTATATACATAGAAGACGATCCACTATACCTTAAAGACATGTGTTCTGCTATGTTCACAGAAAGTTCATTTGTATTAGAAACTGGAAACAACTCAGCTGTCCCTCAACTGAAGAATGAATACAGAAAATGTGGTTCATTTATGCAATGGAGTACTAATCAACTATTAAAAATAAGGGTGTCAGATTTTGTAGGCAAATAGAACTAGAAACAGAAACCCAAAGAAGTTAACCATGAAGTAAGGCCCAAGTGAGGATGCTTGAATCTCACTTAGAAGGGGAACAAAACAGTCATGGGGTACAGAGGGATGAAGGAAGGCAGAAAGAGAGGCTGGGAGAAAGGGAGGGAACGGAGTGGGAAAGGAGATGGGGAGAGGAATAGTGGGGCAGGTTCAGGTCTGGGGAGAGACAAGAGAGAGGACCATAGGGCTAGGAGATTGAATTGGAATGTGCAGCTGTTTAGCTTGTATGTATGTGTTTGGGGGAGGGGTGGGAAGAATTTCTATGAAATGTCAGAGACCTGGGATGGGGGAGGCTCACAGGAGTCAGTGCAGGTGATTTTAACTAATATGTCTAACAGTAAGGACATTGAACCTAAAGAATCTACCTCCTGTAGCCAAGCAGGACCCCTAGTGGAGTAATATGAACAAAACCTCACACTCTAAACATTTGACACCAAATATGTCTTGTCCAAAAGAAATGCAGGGACAGAAATGGAGCAGAGACTGAAAGAATAGTCAACCAATAACCTGTCCACCTTGAGACTCACCTTATGGGCAAGCACCAATCCCTGAAACTATTAATGATGCCCTGTTATGCTTGCAGACAGGAGCTGAACATAACTGTCTTCTGAGAACCCCTACGCAGTAGGTGACTGAAACAGATGTAGATACCCACAGCCAAGCACTGGGCTGAGGTTGGGGCCATTATGGAAGAGCTGGGGGAAGGACTGAAGTCTCTTCAGTGGATAGGAACCCCACAGGAAGACCAATATCATTAACTAACTTGGACCCCTGGGAGCTCTCAGAGACTGAGCCACCAACCAAGAGCATACACAGGCTGGACTGAGGCCCTGTGTACATATGCAGCAGAGGGCGGCCTTGTCTGGCTTCAGTGGGAGAGGATGTGCCTATTTTTGTGGAGACTTGATGTACCATGGTGGGGAGGACACCTGGGGAGGGCACCCTCTCAATGTAAAGGGGAGATGGGAGGGGAGGGACTCCTGAGGGGTTGACAGGGATGAGGGGCCAAGTTTGGGATGCAACTAAGTAAATTTTTTTAAAGGGGACAAACAAACATACAAATAAAACAAAACAAAAATCATTAGAAAAATCTCACAAAGTAATTAAGTTTCTGGAAACATGTATGGCATCATGATCCTTGCAACTTCAAAGATAGGCAAAGTCATAATAAAGAAAGAAACTTCTGAGTGATGTTTTTGAGAAATATATGGTAGGTACAAAACAATTAAAGAAAGTATTATAGATGAATTAATACCGTATACTGAATTGACTCACAGTTTGAAGACTACTTCAAAAATATAGGCTTGATTCACATTATAATATCAAAATCTCAAGTTAACTGTAATAACAATGATACTATCATCTCCTTGGATGCTGTGAGAGACTTGACAATCTTATCTCATTTATTCCAGACAGTCCAAGAACTAAAACAAACTTCTTCAGTGTAGGAAAATATCTTATATAAACCTCTAGCTAGCTTAATGGTAAAGAACAAATGCTTCAATTTAATTATGCTACCACTAATATCTATATCTCAGGAAATTACCTGCTCTTACTTTCTACCTATTTCCACATTATGTGAAAATCGCAGCTAGTATATTTAGCTAATTCCTTAAGTTATCAAGATAGAGTACATATGGTTGTAGGAGGAGCTAAGGTGGAAGGAGTAAGGAGAGGAAGAGGAAGAGGAAGGAGGAGAGGAAGAAAAAGGAAGAGGAAGAGCTAGAGGCAGCAGAGATGTAGGAACAATGGAGAGACACACGGGTATAAAGAGCAGTCTCAGGTAATAACTTTAATTTAGGTTAGCTAATTGGGAAACAACTCTCTTTGTATGGGCATTTGTCATTGAGCATTACCAAACATAAAGCCTTTGAATAATCTTTAAACATTAGAGTCTCATTTTCTTACTGGGCCCTCATGGATGGCAGGATGGTCTGGGCAATGCCCAGCCTTGCGGAGACAGCATGGAAGATTGGCAGAGCCATCTCCCATGCTGACGTCTTGTGGGTGGCAGGGCTGGTGTTTCTGGCTGCTACGCGCACATGGCCTCCGGCCTAGAAACATGGCGGCTGAGCTAGGCAGAGCCATTGCAGCTTAGTCGGTTTGACCTGTGGCCGTTTTTTAAATAATTACTTCAACATATGGTAACCTATGTTTAAATACCATTGTCTAATCCAGATGTAGAGCATTATAGTGAAACAGCAGAGATAGTTAATTTAACAAAACAAAATATACGCTTGGGCTCTCAGTTTCTGAACTTCCTTCTAGATTGGGCCACCCTGAGGGTATGAGACTTTAGCGTCCAGGTCTTTGGGGATATAAGGTATCTAAATTACAATAATGACAAGACTGTGAAAGCAATGATTGAAGTTACATTTCAGGAGTCAAGATCAACATGAAAGTGAGTTGCCATACAATATTAAAAACATAATAAGACCGTATCATTTTTAGCAGGGCTATAATTTTGTTGTGCTTTTTTCCCTATAATAGTGTGGACTGGGAGGTGGATTTTTGTGTGACATTTTTGAAGTCATCACACCTTTAAAAGGCAGGGCACAATTCTGTAGCATGGCTGGCTTTACTCTCACAAGGATTAAAACTGATAGCACTGTTATCTTATAAAGCACATAAACCTCACAGATATACCTCACACACGAGCCATCTGTATGCATCTTTTCAGTGTGGCTTTTCTTGTTTATTGTGATGTAGCTGAGGAAAACACTTTAAAGGCTAAACAAGTAGAGTAAGCAGCCTGATTTCAGATTTTCAGCACCCAAAACTGTGATCATAACCAGGCACTTGAGGAAATAAATGCAGCCCCCAGTATTTTGTTTCCTTCAACATAATATGTATTAATACAATTTTACAAATAGAATGTCAAATAATGTCACATTTTCTTGAAATTTGAAAATAATAAACACTCAGCTGTTTGTAGAGAGTAAATATCAATAATCTATTTATAAATTCAGACAGAAACCCAATGACTCTAAAAGGGTCAAGGGAATTTTAAGAGGACAATATAGAGAATTCATATCCTCTTGTTTTATGACTTACCACAGAGCTATTTTAAATAGAATGTGGCGCTGTATAATAATGGACAAATTGATCCAGCTTTCCTAGCTATGAATACAATTATAGTATTTAGAAATAATGTGCTCCAAAGTATTTTGCTCTAATTGAATAAGTGGGCAAGATGTTATGCAGAGGACCTGTTTCCAGAATATGCAAGAATTTCAGAGAATGCGATAGGACTATAAGCACCTCATTTAGAGACTACAGAGAAGCCATAAGCAGACACTTCACTCATGAAGATATACAGCTGACATGTAAGTACATGGAAGGACACTCAGTATCAGTTGTCATTAGGGACGTATTAATGTATGTTATCATCAGATATTCATTATACTCCTTGCAATATGGAAGAAATTAACATTTAGATCACACATGATATAGGGTCAAGGGGCAACAACCAGTGCTCTCAAAAGTTTCTACTGAGAATGTAAAACAGTTTAACAACTTTGAAAATCAGCATAGCTGTTTCCTGAAATATCAAATATGCATTTACTTTCTAACCCACAAATACTATTCTTACCGATTTACTAAGGAGCAAAGAAATCACATGAGCATAGGAAAGCTCACTGTCAGAATTATGCATACAAACCTGAACTCATTTTTCAACCACAAGTGAAAGCCAAGGATGTTGATGGTTAACTCATATAGCACCAGCACTTGGAGACAGAGGCAGAAGGATCTTCAATGAATTTGACCCTACTTGGGCCATTTATTGACCTTATGTCAACACTAATCCAAAGAGAAGTGAATGTATCAGCAAATTTATTTCTATTCTTGGGATATTTTCAACATTAAAAAAAGGATAGACTATTATGTGTAATATGTCCTACCAAAATAAGTGTATACAGTATAAAGGGGTATATAAAATGTATGTTTCTAAAACATTGCCAAAATAAACAGAGTAAACTGATCTAGGAAAAAGAATTTTTATTTCTTGAGGAGGATAGCCAGAAGGTCTGAAAGAGACATGAAAGTCTTGGGCAACAACAGATGTGTAATGTATTATATTGATTCAAATTATTCCACACACACATAAACACACACACATATCAAAATATAATTTAGTGTATGGACATTAAGGATATACAATTTATTGTTGGTGAAGTACACCATGATTTTAAAATAAAAAATATAAAAAGAGATTTTCCACTTTGAAATTTGCCTATTGAAAATCTCTGCTTTCTTTTATTCACTTATCCATTTCCATGAGACATGGAAGATGTATTAGCCTGTCTAGGCATCTAAAAAAAATCATATAGCTTTTATATGGGTTAAAATTTCAGTTATAGAAAATTGTTAAATTTAAGAAGATTATATACAAAATTATTTTCCCTAATAATTCCCATTTATGTTCAAAGCATTCTTTTAGAATAATTAGACCATGTCCATAAATGATCATTTTACCAAGTATTTATTTATAAAGATATAAATGATTACATGTGCAGGATTAATAACTACTTCAACCACCCCCAAGAGTGAAGATTGAATATTGAACTTGTTCCTGCTTAGCCCTCACTTCTGAGTACTCCTTTGTGATCAACTGTGGTGAGACTGGAGACCTGTTCTTGGTTTCTCTTGTGACTCGGAAGTAATTCCAGGTGAGTAAAGTATGTGCTGATTCATGATCTCTGGAAGGAAGTTCTATTTTGACAAAACTGCCTTTAAGGTTTCAAATGAGTCAAACTGATCAATCTCTCGTCAATATTAGTATGATCTACTTTCATAGAAAATGAAAAGAAGAGAAAGGAGGAAGGGAAGAGGGAAAAGAGAGAGAGCTGGAGCTCACTGCCTCTTCCTTCCTTTTTTGTATCTTGCATTGTTTTTATATCGATGTCAATGCTACACTAATATTACTGTGATGACACTGACAAGGAGACTTATGGGGCAATAACACAAAGGTATGCTAAATGGTAATATCAGGGACATGAGAATTTCTTCCTTTAGTACTCTGCTAGGGACTTTGTCTGACTCAGTCACTTTCTACAACTCTTAGCCACAATGGATTTTTAGACTCAGACAAGTGTTCAGGGTCTCTCTTAACTGAAAGGCTATGAGGACTGTAGAAATTGGTACATAAGGCATTATTTTCCTACATCCAGAGATCTAGATATTTATTTCAGGAATATATATATTCCTGAAATAAGCATATATATATAATATATATAATATATATATATATTTTAAGAATATATATATATTCTTAAAAAGCATACCCTCTCTTTTTGCCTCTCCCTCCCCTTCTCTCTCTCCCTGATTTACTCACTCATTCCTTCCTTTCCTTCCTCCTCCTTCTCTGTCTCTCTGTCTCTGTCTCCTCTGTCTCTCTGTCTCTCTCTCTCTCTCTCTCTCTCTCTCTCTCTCTCTCTCTCTGTGTGTGTGTGTGTGTGTGTGTGTACATGCATGCACATGTGCACACAAGCATACTGCTATCTGTGTGTCAATATAAGTGAATAGGTGCCATGGAATATGGGCAAAAGCCAGATACAATCCTGTGTATCAGTTCTTGCCTTCCACTTTTAGATGGTCTTTCATTGTGTAACCCTGCATATTCCAGATTAACTGGCCAACAAGCATCTGGGGATCTTCCTTCCTCCATCTTCCACCTTATTGGATTGTAGAGGCATGCTACCTAACTAGCATTGCCTGAGTTCTAAGAATCTGAACTCAGGTCCTTATGCTTCTGTAGCAAGCACTTTATGCAATGAGGTTTTTTCCCCAGTTCTTATATGAAGTCTGATATCTAATAGTTTTGGAATCCAAAAACTACAGTTTCACTGGGGTAATAAAATATAACTATTGAGTTCTCATTATAGATATAACATAGTTAGGAATTTATACTCATAAGCCTTCTATCTCAAAATCACGTCAGCCTAGAAAATACACAGTGGAGTCAGAGCAAGAATCACCAAATAATATGCCTAACTCTGCCCTCACTTTTCCTGATTATCACTATATCACCCCTTCTTGATTTGCCAATATTGCTGGCAGCTCTCCCATAAATTTCTCATATGCACACAAACATAATCCTCTTGGTTGCCATGAAACAGCTGGAAGTTTCTTCTCCTTTGCAAGTGTTTCTGTGAGCTACAGTTGCTTTTATAGTGGTTGGTAGTCATAAAATACAACTATATCATTCATATCTTGTCAATAGCACCAGAGATGTTGCACACTCAGGTACACTTTATTTTAAAATTCATCTTTATAAGGAATTGATGTATGTGCATGTAAATCAACCTGCATCTACAACATAGAAGAGCTCTGACACTGTAATCAGGAATCTGACTTGCCAGGGTTTTTATTTAAAGACTTGAAATATGATGACAAAAAAAATTACATGATTTGGCTGACAAATAAATATTAGAAATGAATTTCCATTGAATAAATGAGAGCCTTGTGTTACCATGTCTGGCCTCAGCTCTAAAAGATTTTTTTTGTTTGTTTTCTTGTTCTGGTTTTCCTGTGATTGCTATCATTTGCATTTGCTTTTATTTTCAGTAGCAGAGTTCCCTCCCTGTCTTTCTCCCTCTTCTTAATCTCTTCCTTGTAGTCTTCTGATACTGAGGTTGAAATGGAATGATGTCAGAATGGGTGGTCGTATCTAATGATTAAACAACTTCTTAGGATCTATTTCTGATAATTTTTTCAGAAGAATCTTTAAATGATTAGGCAGTGAGTCTTGTATTGTATTTGTTGCACAGAGATTGTAGATGATCCTCTATGTACCAAATAATGCCTTGATATCTTCTTTTTTGTAGAGAGCAAAGTGAAAGGTCTATTTATACAGAATCTAGTATCCCATTACTACTGAAAACTAGTAGGAAAAGAAGAAATATGGAAATGAATTAGCCTTCAATGGAATATCAAAAAAATTTAGTGGAGGGTTATTTTGCAAATTGTTCCTTGTATTCAACATAGAAAACTGATTTGCAAATTTTGTGTGGAAATACTTAACTTCATATGGTAAAAGTTAATTTTGTCACAATGAAGGAAAATGTTTTCATGTAAATTAATCTGAGTTAACAATGTAGGAGGACATGTGATTTCTTCACTTTTAACAGAAGTTGGAATTGAGCAAATAGCTTTTAGTGAGTCCTGTAAGTTCTCACAACCTCATGATAGAACTCAGATAATAAAAACAATGTTTGCAATTGTCAAACATAAGCCATTATATGAAAATAAGAATCTTCTATGTATTTATTTTGATTACTGATACCTGAGAGATAAGGGCAAGGGAAGATTATCAGGTGTGATAAAGAGGCCATACCAATTAATACTGTGATGTATCTCAGAGTGGTAGCAAATGAGACATAAACTGAAATGCATCATAATCATTCAATGTGAATTACAAACAATATGACAAAATAACAAATAATATCCATGTTAGCTTAGATATTATATCTACAGAAAATTGAAATAAAGATTAACTGTAGATGTATATGTATATGATGTATATGTGTATATATGTATATACATACATATATATTATTTAAAGGTAATATTATAAATGCAAATTCTAAATACTTATGGTAAGATATCCATTTGTACTGTGTCAACCTAACTACACAATTTATACGTAAATGTTGAATTCTCTTACTTTCAGAGGAATTTGATTTGCTAATGTAATTTTTCTTTAATTTGCTGTGTCAGATGTTTCCCGTATCTCAAAGGACTACACCTAGTCAAAAGTGGTTTTAATTTTAAGTGGAAAATGAGGTGCGAGAGAGGAATGAGCTTTACCTGATAATGCCAATTATTCTGCTTTCCCTAACTTAATTCCAATGTTGAGAATACGAAACACTTTCTGTTCAGTTGCCTTTAACAACAAACGTATTGACTCATTCCTGTTTGAGTGACAAATGTGTCGATACAAACACATCTGTTCCCTCTGTTGTCCTTTTACCTCACCATTTTGTCTTCTCATAATTAAAAAGCTAAATTCAACTGCATCTGTGATAAAGGAAGTCTTAGGTAAGTGGAAGAGAAAGCCAAATAAGGACCCTGTCAGGTAAGGAAGTGTTAATACAACTTTAAAACAACTGCTAACAAACTCCCATGCTATTGTGGATGTACAGAGACTTAAGGACAGGAGAGGTATTAAAATCAGATAATGTTTCTGTGCTGACAAAGAAGATACCATCTCTTTCTTCAAAACAGACCCAGAGCTTGGCTGTTCTCACATAGTATCACATAAGCAGAACTCCTTTCAGTCAAAAGTTTCTCAGTCATCATGTTTTTAAAAATAATTATCTTTATCGTGGTTCCATATGCTAAGTAATTACATAATATGGTATTAGAAGGGTGACTAAAAAGTGTCCTATCATGCTGTCATATATAAACTTATTGAAAAATCTGGTCCTAGAAGAGTGGAGCCATTGAGGTAGGTATGCTGGCCCATTCCATTCTCAGCACTCTGGAGGCTGAGTAGGAGATCTACAAAGAAAAACTCAGCTAAAATGACCATAAGAGATTGTGAGGGGCTCAGAACCCTCTCTAGAATCAGATCACTCTACCAGCAGATGTCTATTGTTCAGGCTTCTAAAACCAATGCAGGCTTTAAAAACATGGGTCCTATTAGAATTGGAAAGCTTGGTTTCTAGTGTTTGAATTACAATGTAGAAGAGGGATGTTCACACTTTCATGGGAACAGTGAATGTGATATGAAGTATATATCACTACTTAGAGCATTCAGTTCTTGCTCAGTGTTCTTACCAACATTCGAGATACAAGCTTCATTTGTGGCTTTAAAATTAGAAAAAGAAGAATTTTCAAATGGAAGATTCCAAAATCGTAGTAAATCTATTAGACAAGTGCTAGGCAAGTGGTGGCAGGCAAACAACAAAGCCTTGGAAAATATTCATGAGGTCTCCAGTTGATAAATGTAGCAGCTGAAGCTCAGCAGCCAGACAATGTGTTTTTACATCACTTATATGTAAAACATTTGAACATCAGACAATATTCAGATACAATCCTGTGTGTCTCTGGAGTCTAGTCACATGTCATCGTACTGCCTTCCTATGTAAATGAAGAACAAGGCAGTACATTCGAAAAGTCCTAGAAATAAAAAGGATGGAAATTTAAAAGAGATGTCTTTTGCCTAACTGAGGTGATATCCCTGCATGTATTTTACAAGGAGATAACATTTGAATAAGACTAACATATGAGTCTTAGAAATCACAGTTTTTATTCTACAGAAACGGAAACTAAGACTCAGAGCAGAGACTCTCCCTTACCCAGGCATCACTGTGTTAGTGTAAAGTAGATTAAACTTCAAGCCTATGGCACTAGATCCAGTGCTTCCGGCAGACCATTCTCTGATCAGCTGAGTGGGTTTACCTGCTAACTCACACATGCAGCAGGATTGTTGAATAGCTTTTCACTGCATCGAGAAGCAGAGTAGGAGAAAAAGTCACAGGCTGTAGTGTAGGCAGAGAATGCTTGCTATTTTGCATTTGGCTTTTCAGGGAGTGCTTTTCTCAGCTGTGCCTTGCAGGTAAGAGCCTCCCATATACCCCAGTCATTTCTCACTAATGCCAAGTGTAATCCGGAAAGAAAAGGTCACCTGTGTTCCTTTTAATGGTGATCTGAAGGTCTTAAGAACTCACATAGTCCAGTTGACAAAATGTCAGATCACACCCACATGACCCTTGGTTGGAAGATACTTCAAAGCCTGTTTTGTTCTCAACATGTGGTTCCAAATCTGCCTCTTATTTTAATGCTTGTGACTAATGAAACTTGGAGGGAAAAATAAAGATTTACTCTCAATTTTCATTACAAGGTGGTTGTAGAGGTGTATTGTTTTTCTCTTAGGCCTTATAAAGGTTCTGAGAACAAGTTCACCTTCTTAGAAACACAAAATTGTTGCGATTACATGTGGGACCAGAATGGCCCAGGACTACAGAGGAAGGATCAAGGAGAGCTACAACCCAGGATACCTCAGATGAGGATGTCAGGACTAGCTCCCTCCCTCCTCCCAACCTGGTGTCATTTAGTTGACTGCCTCATCATCAGTCTTAGTAAGAGTTCCTCACCCTAACAGTTATCAGGATTCACTCCTTGATTGGCTTTATAAGGTTTTTCCCCACTGGACCCTTCATCTGCTGAGTATGGAGATGAAATGTTTTCCCACTCTCCTGTCCTGACCAATGGTACTTGACTACACAAACCTGGCCCCAGAGACTCTGACCACAATTCCAGGGGCATAAGTACCTCTTTGTTCCCTCCAATAAATGTCCAAATTCTCCAAAGCAGTTCCTGGGTGTGTGTGCTTTGCCTCTGCACTCATCAGTGACCAAGATCCTAGCTGTGCCCACCCTCACCCAACTAAGCTTCTCTCCCTCCATGCCATAATGGAGCACAATGGGTCTGGCTTCCCCAAGAGGGAGAAGCAGACACTGGCTGGCAATTACACAGTCCTGTTTTTGAATGACATGTCTACCCTTGCTGGTGTGTGACTAGATAAAAAGAATAATTTTCTGAAACTCTCTAAATTTTTCTGGAAATAAGAATATTGATAAATTTACAGATAGTTAAAATATGTAGAAACTTGACTTTTGAAAGCAATTTATTATAAAGGAAGAATTGTTTGGTTTGTGATTCAGTTACTCCATTAACACAAGTTAGTCCCTACTTCATGGGCTCTCATAGAAATATCTATTGATATTTCTGCAATATCATGCTGAAATGCATTACAAATATCATGTCATACAATTTCCAATCCGATCTTAAGATTTTATTTCATTTTGTTTTAAAGGCAAGGGCACGATTATTGATTCAGTTAAGGGATCAGTTTCAAAAGCTCTTTTAGTCTCACCAGCTCCACTGAAAATGAGACAACTGGAAGCTCCTGCCCACCCATTTTTGAGAACATTTGCTTTAGAAAACTTGCAACTATAGTCTCTGGGTCTGTATCCAGAAAACTGTATATAAAGATGTGAGATTTGTCTCTTTGAAAGTTGATCTCAGGAGCTAAGCCATCCTCTGTGACAGAGAAGGAAGCTTCCTTAGACAACTGACAATTAACAAACTCAGAGCACTCTGCACTCTGCCCATCTTCTCCTGTGCAGTCCAATGGAAACTTCCATTTGGCCTACCTGAGAGTTTAAAATCCCAGTGCATTTCCCTACAGTTGAGTTCCATTTCCTCTAATGTAGCTTCCAGACTTCTATTAAAGAGTCTTGAACAAAGATTTCCTTCGTCTAACTCTGAAAATGGTAGGCACAATGTCATTCATGTTGTGTCCCAAAGTTATGAGATTAACAAACTAAAAGATGGGGTTTGGAATATGATCATAAGTCTTCCTGTCACATTGCCTTGAGTTGGAATTGAAGGCCAAAGTTGCAGCCTGAACTTTTATACTGAAATGACATGATCCTATATTCAGATGGCCTTTGCTTTCCCTTCTGAATAGTAAGGATGCAGGCTTACTGCTGAATCCAGTATAGCTCTCCTAACCCCAGTGGATACCAGAAAAGGAGTGTCAGTGGGAACTTTTAGAAAATCCTCCTTTAATAAAAAGGTAAAAGAAATTTGTTTCCTGTTGATCACATATGAAGAGAGTAGGTACCAATGCCGGTTAAAAAGAAATCCACAGCAAACAAACAAACAAACAAACAAACACAAAACCCTGAATTCTGATACATGAACGTTTCCAGCTGTAATGTTCTGAGATTATTTTCAATAGATATAAGCTATAAAAACATTTTGAGCACATTTTTCTTCCCCTAAACATCTGCTTGAAATGTTTTTCCATTATATATTTTTAGCTAACTCTGTTACTTATAAGAATTTGTTCAATAGATATTCCTTAGATAATACATACTTACACTTTGATCTTTAAATAATTTACAAATTTAAAAGCATAATATATATTCAGTTGATGGTAATTCCTAATCTTGGGACAAGGATGTCAGGTACAGTTATCTGTTTCTCCAGAGTCATTGAGTATTTATCACATATAAACATTGTGTATGAATTTCAACATCAAGTTAAATAGAATATTGTCTATTATCATGGAGAGATTTACAATAGTTCTACACTCATAGAATTCTAAATTTAAGAGAAGGTCAAACTGTTTGCTAAGTTTCTTTGCATTCATATTTACTCAGAATTCTTCAAACACAATTGTACCCATGTCATACTGTCAGAGCTCATTATATAGAATGGAACAGTGGTTCTTGACCTTTCTAATGCTGGGATGCTTTAATATAGTTCCTCATGCTATGGTGACCCAACCATAAAATTATTTTGTGGCTACTTCATAACTGTGATTTTGCTACTGTTACAAATTATAAAATAAATATCTGTGTTTTTTAATGGTTTTAGGTGACCCCTGTGAAATGGTCATTTGACATCCAAAGGAGTCACAACCAGCAGGTTGAAAACCATTGGCATTGAAGATTATGAAATTCCAAAGCAGAAATTGTTCTTGTTTTATATCCCTTCTTTCTGATCATGCATCTTGACCAGTGTAAGGGTTAAAACATAGCTAATAGTAACAAACTAATACTGAATAGCTGCCTTTGCATGCTGTAGCACTTCTAAAAGTAAAATGTAATTAGTTTCTGATTGTTACTACCAGCCCCTCCACTTTTCACATATTATTTTAATATTACAAATTAAATTGAGCATTTAACCATTCTCCATAGCTTGAGCAAGAATCACCTATTAGCATGTCTCAGGTGGGTTTATCAAAAGGATCTTCTCACTATTAAAGTTTCAACCTATTTCAGCTACAAATCTCCATGGACTTAGCAAAAGACACTATCATTTCTACCTTCGTTACAAAATATTTTAATTATCTTATTTACAAATACATCCCTATCTTTTACTCAAAGTGCTTAGTCTGAGGTCTCCAGAGAGTATAAGGCACCTTCAAGGCAAATGCTGACTATGCTCATGGTTCTGAGTTATAAAATATAATTGAAAGTAGGAGAAAGTTCCATCACTGGCCCCTTTAACTGGAAAACCGAAGAGCAGACGAGAATGGAGGTTGTTGTCATCTCATATTCTTTCTTAGGCATTGGTTTTCCTGACTTGAGTACAGCATTTGAGATAACATTTTGTGTTTGGTGTAATTCCTTACAGAATAGTTACTGACATTAGAGTTCAGTGTATGCCCTTAATTCTTTTCCCAGGTATATTAGCCATGTGTCTTAAATACTTACACCCCATCTATTTAACTTCTACAATTGTCCTGCTGTCAATATGACTGATGATGGTAAATAAAGCGATAAGCATGTAATTGATACAAACTTTGGTGTTTCTATTAAGTTGTTTACCTTTATTGCCCTAATTGACCATTCTAACTTTCCATATCTTCTACTGCATTAGTACTCTCCAATCTTGTCAGGTAGACATATTTCCTCTGTTATAGTAAAAATGAGCTGCAGAAGGAGAGCTATCTCTGGTTTTATCTTTCAATGCTAAACATATACTCGTCTCCTTGTAATTCATCTTTCCCTCCTCCATACTCTCTTAAATGGACTTGGACCTAAATACTTTTAAAAGTTTGTCACAATCTTCTTGAGGAACGTTTCTGTATTTCTTTCCTTCTTTGGCTGAAACTTCTAAATTTCTGCTTACTCTGGCACATTTTTACTCAACCTGTATAGAAATTTTAGTTATTGTCTTAATAGGATCATATTTCTATAAAACATTATTAAGCAGGCTGTGGAGATGCTAGAGCAGTTTAAAGCACTGGCTGCTCTTGGAGAAGACATGATTTCCATCATCAGCCCTCATATGGGGGCTTATAAACTGTCTGCTATTCCAGTTCTAGAGTATTCAATACAGTCTTCTTTCCTTTAGGTATGAGTATAATACACACACACACACACACACACACACATATATATATGCAAGCGATACACTCATACACAGTAAACACATAAGCAATTTTTATATGCCATGCACTGGCAGCTTAAAGAGTCATTCCTGGTTTATGCAAGGTACCTTTCTGCAACATTCCCATACAGTAGAGGGCCAGATGAATAACATTGAGTCTCTTTTATTATGGTATTAGTCCCATCTATAAAAGCTCTGATTTTATGATCTAATAATCTTCCTTAAGTCCATTCCTGAGCCATTACTTTGGAAACTCAACATATAACACATAAATCTGAACATATAAATTTGGAGATAAGTAAATAATTTACATGCAAATAGTCTTGCACAAAGATTGACATTATGAAAATACAGTAGCAAGCATTGGAAAATGTCCAAGTGCTAAAAATCAGGGCAAGGTAAATAAATTACTAAGTAATGGCACACATACATGAATGAATATATTAGGAAAACAGAAAATGGTATTAGAAATCCATTTAGTAATAAGTAATTATGTCAGTAACGCTTAAAGAATCACATAAATACACTTGAGGATATGCGTGTGTGCATATGCATGTCAGCATGCAGAATGAAATATTGGATTTCTTGTTGGTAAAATAGAAATAACCTTACTTTTCTTTAAGTGTCACTAAATTTCTTGAATTTTGTGTAATATGTTGTTTTAAATATGTGCGAAAACAATGGTCTCTTAAAACACTTTACATTTGAAACCTTTGCCAAATAACCATTTCATTTACAGATTCACTTTAAGACATATTTTTACTTTTTGGTGTGTGTCTGTGTTTGTGTGTGTGTGTGTGTGGGGGGGGGTGTTTGTGTGTGTGTGTGTGTGTGGGGTGTTTGTGTGTGTGTGTGTGTGGGTGTACATAAGTGCAGTTGCCCATGAAAGCCATGGTGTCAGGTCACATGGACAGAGAGTCAAGGTCAGTTGTAAGCCTGGTGTGGGTGCTACCAACCAGTCTCTTTCACAACAGTAATGTGTGCACAGTTTTCTAAGAATTAAGGGGCTAGGATCATGGATGCTGATTCATAGGATAATCAAAAAAAAAAAAACCTGGAATAAATTACTGAATTGATCTGTAAATAAAAACTGGGTTTTGGTCTGCATAAGATGAGCTAGCAGAAAGCGATAGCAGTTCTATAGAATTTTTCTCTGGTGAGAGCTTAGCTGTCTGGAGATTTCTGGAAAGCGAAAACAGCTCTATGGAGAGTTTTTCTAACAGGATAAGGTCAGAAATCTTAAGAATTACTTAGAGAGCTGACACAGCTCCTTTAGAATTTTTCTGGCTTTCTGATTTTGATCAGAAAATCCAAGAATTACTTTTAGAATTTTTTTTTTATCTGGATTTCTGACTTGATCAGAAGATCCAAGAATTTCTTCCTAAAGCAATTGTGTTGAATTTGGTCAGAAAACTCATATGCTATTCAGATAGCTTTCAGAATTTTTGCTAGCAGAGATAGCTGTCTCAACCAGAGAAACAAAAACTATCTAGAGTAGAACAGAAAACACACACACACACACACACACACACACACACACACACACACACAACAGAGAGAGAGAGAGAGAGAGAGAGAGAGAGAGAGAGAGAAGAGAGAGAGAGAGAGAGACAGAGAGACAGAGAGACAGAGACAGAAAGAGGGGGGGAAGGAGGAGGTAGGGAAGAAGAAGAGAAGAAGAGGAGGAGGAGGAGGAGGAGGAGGAGGAGGAAGAGCGAGGGAGGGATGGAGAGAGAGAGAGAGAGAATAGTCTGGAAAGACATATCAGCAGAATCAAGACCACCAGCTTGGACCAGCATTTTGACTTTAAGTTCTTTGTTTTCACCACTCCCAAACACCCCTCTCTCAGAAAGCTAGACCTAGCCAAGGGTGGTCCTTGGCAACTTTAGCATGTCCATCAACTGCCTCTAATTCTTTTGTAACCATCTACTATTCAATCTAATACTATTTCATTAGGCCTCACTCACATTCAGCTGATTCTACAGCAATGGTGCTGGTTGAGAAATGTTATAGATTATATTTCCCCATTAAAAGTGTATAGCAGGCCACCAAGAAACCAAATCTGCTTTTTCTTCCATCTAATCAAGCAATAATTCCACAGAGACCACAAATACACTGCAATGTTTATGATAACACCATTCTCACTAAGCCACTGGAATCATAATCACTCCATCTCATCAATCTGAATTCTGCTTCTGTGCAACGTCCATAAACAAACACCACAATGTTCTTGATGCAATTGGAGATTAATTACATAAATCAGACTTGTAATCCAGAGTTTATGACTGGAATCCTAATAACAAATAGATATCTTTATGCTCAGAATTCTATTTTAGAAAGTCAGACTTTTTTTCTGACATAATATTAACTTATTAGCTCATGTAATACAAAGATCACACATTCACATAACATAAATACAAGTTATTAATTTTATTTGTTTATATAGGTTTAGGCTTTGCCCTTTCTAGCTAAGACTGTTCTTAAGGATACTATATAGTCCAGGTTTTCCTTTAATTCATTTAATACTCCTATTTTAGCTTCCCCAAATCCTGTGAATACAGATATAAGGTACTATCTATGCTCAATATAAAACTGATTACTTTAGAATGGATCTCATCAGTCCAATATTTACTGATGCTTTGAAATGTCAACTTTTAAAAATATTTTTAATCATATGAGTTAAACAAATGAAGAAAGTTCACTGGTGTATAGTTTCAATATCTTTCTCCTGGACCCTCCTCTTTTAACCCTTCCCCAGACTCTAAAAGGCTTGGTGAAAATATAGTCTTTGAAATAATGATTTTTCTAGGCCTCACTTTAAAAAGCAAAGCAAAAATATGTATATAACAGAATCTATACTCTCGTAAATCAGCAAATAGAATGTTGGCCATGAAATGACAGTACAGAGGTATCTCTTATAAATGATTTTGCTTATATAGTTTCTGTTATCAACCATCAGCTCTGGTATACAGACAGTAAATATAAAATTCCAACGTTAATAAACCACGAGCTTTAAATTGTGTTATATTGTGAGGTATTATCAATGAGATTGCTCATAATCTCTTTCATTACCAAGAGCACTGACTTCTATTCTCACGTATCCATGCCCTATATTCTACCTACCCAGGAAGCACTGAGTAGCCACCTCAGTCATAGGGATAATTGCCCTCATACCATACTACCACAGTGCTTGAAAGATTTTACTTCAAAGCACCATAGCAATGATGTGGGCTATTCAGATATGTCAAAAGAAGGACCATAAGATCCATTCCTTAAGAGGTGAACATAATCCACTTAAGGCAGAAAAATGTGGGAAAGCAGTCACATCCTCAAGATGCTTTTACCTTTGTAAGAATGCAAATATTTGAAATTTCAGAGAAGAAAAAAAGAAATATTACAGTGTAAAGGAACAATACACTTTTATTATCTCAGGGGAGAGTCAGATGTATGTTCCTAAAATAATAGGTTTCTTTTACATTTTAAAATTAAACTCCGGGAAGAGAAGAGCCTAGGTCAATAAGAAGAATATTCTTATCAATGTTAGAGCACATGTGGCTTTGAATACTGAGACTACAACTTGAGAAAACAGGGCAATAGGGTTGACAGAGATGCATTTGAGAATGTGTATCTAAGCAAGTGACATAAAAATTTGCCTAAGATCTATGAAGACAGCCCCTCAAGTGGGAGATCCTTGCCTTTCATTTATATTCTTTGATTAAATTATTGTGACTTTCTGTCTATACAGCTAGAGTGTACTCTAGGCTTGGAAGCTGAAATAATGTTAGAGGCTGATTTTCAACAGTGTTTCTATTTCTGATCTCATCATGTTTTCTGGCCTGATTACCTAGCAGGGTATATCTCTTGGATTGCACTCTGATACACAAGACACAGAATTTCTCATTCATCCATCAGTTTGTTGATCCATCCATTCATGCATCCATCCATTATCTATCTATCTATCTATCTATCTATCTATCTATCTATCTATCTATCTATCTATCTATCTATCTATCTATCGACCTATCTATCCATCTACTCACATATCTAAATTACATAATCTTTAAACTGAAAACTGTCATGTTCAATGCCAGGTCAATAAAGCTAGAATAGTTCTCTCTGTAAAACTTTTATTGAGTAGTTCAAGTTTAGAATAAGTGTGTGTAGACTGCTTCTAAAGCCCACAGACTCTGTGTTTGTGAAAGAATATATAGTCTGTCTCCTAGGATGCAGTTTGTCTGTTCATATAACTGCATTTATTGAGGACCTTTTTACAGACGTGATGAAACTTTCTGTTGAGCCTTTGACATTGTCTGAACACATTATTTATCAAAGACAAAAATCTTGCATATGCAGAGGCGCTCCGTGACTCACATGGTACAGTAAAGCTCTTGGGTTAAACAGTTGCTCTGTTCAATGTCCAGCAGGCTCTGTTCCTAGCAATTAAGCATGATTTTATCTGCTTTTAGTAATGTTGGAACACTGCTGTGACAGCCCTTGTCAGTGAAGACATAATTATGACTACATGCTCATTAATATTGTCTGTTATCAGTAGATATTCAGACCAATTATAAAGAAGAATGTCTGGGATAATACAATCATGAAAAACAGAGGCTTTTTGGTCTTTAAACAGGAAATTAGTCAAAGGCATCAAAACACTTGACATGGGCCATCTATGCATGTGGTACAGTATTCTAACTACTGTGGTGTCAAAACTATGAATATGGGTCAATATTTCATCAGAAGCCACCTATGGAATGCTGGAAAGGTTATTATTCTGCTGCACAAAGCTGCCAATGTTTTCCTTAGCACTGAAAGGCAGGGTCTCCTTGGAGAAACTGAGACCATTTTGTATTCTTAGGGTAGAAATTTTTGTCATACTGTATCCTCACCTTGCAGCTCACTTTATCAACCCCAGCTCTTCTTGCGTTATATTTTTTATATTTTTAAGATAACAATCATAATTGATCCAAATTATACTTGCTATAAAGTACAATATAATGTTTGAAAATATCTCTGTATTTTAAAGATAACTAAAATTCATTTCCTCAGAAATTTACCTTCTTTGTTGCATGCTAAAAAGTATTTAAAATCCAGTCTTTTAGCAAGTTTTAATACTATAGTGCATTGTCAATAACAAATCATCATGCGGTACAATAGATACTTTGCATTTTTTTGTTAAACTATAATATTGTATATTCAGACAATATTCATGATCACCACCACTATGAATTCTTTCTAAAAGATACATATAGATTCAATATATAAATGTTGTCAGTTATATTTGTATGGCTTTATTTCCTATATGTTCATCTTTGTTGTTGCAAATAATAGAATATTCTCTTCTGAAGCTGAATATTATGTTTTTGTGTGTATACAAGTCCCACATCTCCACTATTTCTTGGTCTACTGAAGGTCACCTGTTGTTTCTGCATCTTTCTATTCTAAATGGTGCTGTTGTAAACATAGGTTCCACATTCTGACTTCATTTTCTTCAGCCATAATAATAACGAGGCAAGTGGAGTATAGAGTAATGATAATTTTACTTTTTTGAGAATCATCTCCTCAAAGAGTGTTCAAGAGTTCCCTTTACTCTACAGTCTCACTGGAACTTAGTATCATTTATTTGTTTGCTAGCAGGCACCTCACAGGCTTGAAGTGATATCCTTGTTCCCCCAATATTGTAGAAATCTCCCTGCTCTTGGACATTTACCAACATCTTCTTGCCTTGGTGTCTCTGCCTTCTATGTGAGAGACTCTGCCTGATATTTGCAGAAAGGATTATTTTTATCCCTCTATCAGTTCTGTCATCTCCATCCACAGAGATATCTCTGGATATTAAGTTAAAAGTAGCCCCTTTCATCCTGTTTCTTATCGTATGCTGACGGTTATCACAAGCAACGCTGTATGTCAGACTTCTTGTAGCTCATTTTGCTATTGAAAAATATCCTTTTAGTCACTTTTCTTCTATGCTGCTGCTTGCTGTTTCTCTTCAGAGAGTGATTAGGAAGGAACAGTTCCTGGGGTTGCTATGAGTTTAGGCTCTCTATTACCTATTGTCTGGGTTACCATGGGCCACTCTGTGCTTCAGTTTCATCATTAGTAAAATCAAATTGAAAATAATTTTTACCTCCCACAACATTTTGAGAATTGAATGAAGCAACCAAAACAAAACACCATCAACTCTGCCTATTAGAGTTTTACTTAATTCATTATTAATTACTAGCGCTTCTGTTTTATGGACAAAAGCAATACACTGAACCATCTAGTTTTATGATGTCTCCCTTGTATCAAGCATAGAACTTGCAAAAATATGGAAAAGTCAACTGATTTCGGTTTTACTGGAGAGAAAGGAGAAAGAAACATGTAGAAGCCCAATTTACAAGTTGATAAAGGATGTGCAGGAGACTAGATCTGGAAAGGCAATTTAAGTCAGTGATGAATAGTACTTTGCTATTATATAATGATGAGAGAGAGACAGAGTGGGAAGTGCTGCTTGCACAGCTAGCTGTAACCTAATATTAATGAGGCCAAGGTGACAGGGTTTGGCACCTTCTGTGTTCCACTTAGTTTGTCTCTGCTCTGATCTTTTAGCTTGCATTTTTGCCAGTATGCCAGCCACATTAAGCACTGTGTCTGGGAGACACAGGAAAAAACCAACAACAACAACAAAAAAAAACCAAAGCTATCAGCTAAGGGTGAGGGAAACTTATCTAGTAGGATATTCATTATAAACAGTGGAGTGGTTATGGCATTATGTGACTTATTTGGGTACTAACTTTCCCCCCACCATACATAATCTTGTCCCAACAATGTTTCCAGGCCTTCACAGCTTCAACTAAGACTCAGGTTAGAATCGAAAAGTTGAAAAGCTGAGGATTCATTGTTTTTTGTATTTTGTTTTGTTTTGTTTTTCTCTTTCTGAAATGACCTTGGCTGCCACCAGGTGGTACTAGGTAAGCATAAGCAAACAGGAGACTTAATGTAATAATACACAGATTTGCCAGGAATTGCAAAAATATGATGTTTCTGGCATAGCTTCTAGAGGTGTGAATGGTGTATGGCAGGATATTGATTTATATCTTTAAAATAATGCTTTATTTGATTTAAAATTGAAATGGCTCTCAAACTTGAGAGAAAACTCCCTCAGTCATGGTGGCTCTTAGATCTGCTTTTGTCTTCCACATAGAAAGAATCCTAGGTCTTCATCATATCAATGTTCCAAGAGAGATTTATCTGTTGATGGTTTCTCCCTTCTTCTCAGTTGTCTCTTTTTCTTCTTCTCCTACCCCTCTTGTTACTTGCTTTTTCCTCCCCAATAGTCCATGCTAGAGCTGACTACAATGGTTCAATGTGAAAGCATGCAAATGCTATGGTTAATCATTAGAAAAAGGAGTGAGTCATTACCCCCTACCAGGATTTGAGAATATGTTTTCCATTTCAGTTCATTTTCATTTACAAGGCAACTCATTAGCTCTTCACCCATTTCCACATGTGACAATGAAACCACACTAGGCAGCATGGAGTTTCTTGAAGTATCATCATCAGCACTGTTGTCACCATATACTACTTTATTTTTTCCAGTGACTCTTAACTGTGGTCTATCTATCTATCTATCTATCTATCTATCTATCTATATCTATCTATCTATCTACTTATCTGTCTATGGGCTTTCTTGCACAAATACTGTGCATACATCATTGTCACTCCTCCTCCTTGGTCCTCCAACACTTAAAAACCTCTTATTCTCAGATACATGAGCTCTTTCTTCTTTATTATGGTTAAATAGTCTGCTGAGTCCGTTCAGCATTGTTTATATGTTCCTGTGTTTAGGGATGAACACTCAGGATCGGATAGTTTCTCAATAGGCTCATCCCTGGAGAACTGTGTTTTCCTTTCTCAGCAGCCATGAACAGCCTGCATCCCTTCATCTAAGGGTGAGAATTGTAATGTTTTCTATTCATGTTGACATGTCAATTGATGTTGTCATTTTGCAGGTTTTGTTTGGTTGTCCATGTTGCTAAGATTTCATTGATTGTAGACTCCCTAAATTTCACCATTATATGTTATTTAATACAGACTAGAAATAAGACTTTCTCCTCTTTCTTCTGGATTATTAAAAGGCTATTTTTCAATATTAAGCAAAAAAAAAAAAAAAAAAAAAACCCTGAATTTTTCTTTCCAGGTAAAAAGCTGTATATTTCATTAGATAACATATGTACTTGTACATATGTATGTTCATGCTTGTACATAAACACACACACACACACACACAACACAACACACACTGATCAGGTTCACACTTTATGATCGCATAAGTATCCTTTTAAAATTATTTACTCTCCCTTCTCTTCATAATCCTATTACAATTTGAAGAACTTTCTGCTCCAAACTTTGTTACACTAAAATTATAGTTGAATTAATCTAAGGATTTAGGGATCCTTTGAGAGAACTTTGTGATACAGCTATTAGATATACTATAATGTGTTTCTTCATGACATTTTCAAGCATCCACACCATTGGGCCGTGTTTGTATGTCACTATCACTCCTAGCCACTGATCTTCCTTCTTTCAGAGCCTATGGTCCTGACACACCCCATAGCCCCACCTCAAGTGTCTCCTGATATGGTCCCTGGCATCATCCCAGAGTTTCTGAATAATATTTCAGAGTCTTTATAGTGACCCTGTCCTGAGAAGGTAGCTTATCACCTCAACTTAAAGTGGAGTAAGGAACTACTGCTGCCAATCAGAATTCTGTGAAAGTACATATGAACTTGTTTAACATCTCAGAGTAAAATTATTTGAGACTCTTAGTAAACATTTAGAAATTAGTCAATCAGCAACTTTTTAAATAAAATCTATAATTTTTCTTCTCTGTCTTTTACGACCATTGTTTCTAATTATTTCAGCTTAATAATCTGGTACAGCAACCCCCAAACTTCTTATTTGATGAAAGTTAGAGATTTTTAATTTTTCTAGACTCCATATGTTTGGCTTCGGGCTATGGCTGCATTTTTTCCATTTTATTTTGTTCTGGAAACTATGGCAAAGAGTTATTCATTTATTTTCTGAAACCTCTAAAGAATAGCTTAGCTTAGGTCAATAAAAGTCAATGTTTCCATTTTATATAGACATATGAACCATTTCTGATAAGTTTCAAAACCATAGTGTGACTTTATCAAAAGATATATATGTCCACACACACAAACACACACACGTGTATATATAACATATAAACATATATATATATATATATATATATATATATATATATATATATATATATATACACACATATATATTCTCTCAAAGGATCCCTAAATCCTTAGATTAATTCAACTATAATTTTAGTGTAACAAAGTTTGGAGCAGAAAGTTCTTCAAATTGTAATAGGATTATGAAGAGAAGGGAGAGTAAATAATTTTAAAAGGATACTTATGCGATCATAAAGTGTGAACCTGATCAGTGTGTGTTTGTGTATGTGTGTGTGTGTGTGTGTTTATGTACAAGCATGAACATACATATGTACAAGTACATATGTTATCTAATGAAATATACAGCTTTTTACCTGGAAAGAAAAATTCAGGGTTTTTTTTTTTTTTTTTTGCTTAATATATATATATAAATTTATATATATATAAATTTAAATATATATATATTTAAATTTCTTATTACAGACTAAGAAAATATGAAATTCCAAGGAAGCTAATAATGTGTGACTATAGACAAAACATTCAGATTGAATTTTCAGTGTCTGAGGAGGTAAATACATAACCAGATCAATGCTATTTATTGAAAGCAGAGAAATATTCCAGAGATGGTGGCAATTCACACAGGGCTATGACCTCTATAACAGGCTGGTTCAGTCATCCTCACAGATTTTTACTTAATTTATTGAAATTCATTTTCTAATTTAAAATATGCATGCTTGCCCTCTGCTTGGAACAGAGGACACCAAAAGTAAGGAGTTTAATGGAGTTTTGATTACCAGGAGGGTCTTAGAAGCTTGTGTCAGGGGCATATCATGTAATAATAAATCCAACTACATTAATGTCTTATGGTTTTAGGGCAGCCAAACCTGATGCATCCTCTTCTAAGTTGTCAGTCCTCCCTACAGACTGTGGCCCTCTGCCTGACTACATCCTAACAATATCAAGTTTTTCTATCCTAATCAGTATGAAAAAAAGTGGCAGTAAAATCAAAATTACTCTCTGGGCTGAGTCTAAATGGGCAAAGAACCAAGAGCCCAGTAGCTCAATACTGAGAACTGACTGTATTCTTTACCTCCTACAAATGACTGTGGGAAGTTATTCCCTTTTCTGAGCCTTGATTTTATCATCTATAGAATGAGTATGATACCACGAGACACTAACATTCATATTGTAATTACACTATAATGCAAAATAATAACTGGCATAAAAGTACATATTTGGTGTCCATCTTCACATCCACCTTGTTTGGGATGGAGTCCTGTTTATCAGTGCTTATGTCCAGAGCAGAATTGATTCACAAGCCCTCATCTCACATTAGGAGTTCTGGGATTTCAAATACATGCTGCTTGGCTTCTGGCGAATTAAACTCAGACTTCTCATGCTTGCATAGTATACCTTTCCCTCACTGAGCCATCTCCTTGCTCAAGTGCACAGAGATTTATTCACTATACAACAAATGTTTCATAAATGGTTGTTCTTGTAATTATGCGATTATGGTGTAAATGGGAATGGAAAGAATTGATTCTTTACTGTTGTGTCTTAGACTATTGAAACATATTAGAGGTGTGTTTTACAACTCTTTTCACAGCTCTATCCATGTGAAGTTTTGGAATTTATATGTAGTTCCTGGTCTCTTTAAAACTTCAACAGAAATCATCTTATGACATCAAAAATAATGGCATAACAATGTAACACTGCTTCTAATTCATGTCTCTAAGATTCCATTTCTGTTGTTACATTTTGAATAATAAGATACATTGTTGTGAGTTGGAGTTCACAAGCATCAGTACTGTAAAAACATATTTCACCTTGTTGCCTACAAACTCAATAGTGTTTTAAATTCTGTGGTAATTCACTGAAAATTTTGTTGTCCTAAACATTTTGTTTTCATCCGATAATCACAAAACACAATGCAGAGTGCAAAATAAAGATGTTCTGAAACCCTCTAAAAATTCATTTAGTTTACATTTTTTTATTCACACTGGTTATAAAACTCAGCTGCTTGAGAGGGAAAAATTATTATCAGAGAAATAATTATATGTTTAGTAATTACTTAGGCTTATAAAATCTTCCCTTGGCCATAGGTCTAGTCAAACATAAAACTTATATTTATTTTAACTTTGACATTTTGTTTTAAAACTTCATCATTTTCAATTTGCACTTTAGGACCTTTCCTACTACAACAAGGTTTCCAAACACATTGACAGCCATGTCAGCCATATTAGAGCTTGAGATCCATCCTTATGGGAAAATAAAACTAAAGCAGAAAAACATTGTGATGTTTGTGACTAAATAAATTGTTAAGACACATGAAACCAGAGCTCGAAAACATAATTTTTAGCTTGTACATCTGTGCTATGGGCTCTGATCTAGTCTTACTTCTAGGCGCTCTTTTTCACCTTCCTCAACTGCTGAGCTCTAACTAAGCAGATGTGATGGCAGAGAAAACTTTCTTGGATATCTCTTAATAGTTAATTTATTTCCTATAAACTCCAAGCCTACTTATATCTACATTATTGAGAAATCTATGAAACCAAACCTCACCCAGTAATAGATTTCATATTTTTAGCTTTGATCCATAAGAACGTAGTGAGTGGGTCACCTCCCCCTTCCTGCTTTGAAGCAGGTGCAGTGTTTTTCTTATTTCTGTGGTGCAGGGCAGAGGCTGAGGACGACTTTTACATGTCAGCTATGGGATCAGGTGTCAGAGGGTCAGGGATAAACCAAGAGAGATGAACCCACAGCAGAAAACAAGAGAGAAAGGTTAGCAAATAATCCCCAACCCACATTCTAAAGTCTGAAAGCTTCAGGGGCAAATCTAGGGATACTGTATTTTATTTACTATCTCTGAAAAGAAAGAAAAAAAAAAAGACAAGGAAAAGGAGACTTCAATAGCCAATAGGGATCAAAATGTGTTTGCATATTCTTCCACCACCCAGGCTGCATACAAATTAAATGTGTAATTACATTTAGATGCCACAGCTGCTTGGAGACTCATTCTTCACAGCATCTATTTGTGAATTTCAAAAGTTTTATAAGGAAACCTTGAAAGCAAAAAAAGTAAATATTTTGAAAGGGAGTTACAATTTGTCAGCAGCAATCCTTTCGTCAATAGGCAAAGGGAGGCAGATCTTAGTAGATCAGAGAATTGTAGCATTCAAAGAAATAATAGCACCACCTAGAAATGCAATCTGCTGGCATCAGTTTTCTACTGATCCCTCTATGCATTCAATTTCTTTGTCATTTATTACAGTAAGAAGCAAAATGGCCCAAAGGAGAATTGTTTGCAGGAAGCAACATAGATATATATTCACAACAAAAATTTGACAACATGTACAAACATGGATGAGTGAAAAATAACATATTATTTAAGCAGCCTTCTGAGTCACCTTCTTGTCAGATAGTTTTGTATATTGACAGCCAGAGGATGAAATTATGACTCCGGGGATGTGAAAACTAATATGTGAGTGCATGCACATGGTATTTTAAAGAAATAAGAGACTGGGACCACAATGCTGCCATGTATGGAGGTGGAAAAAAACTCCTAAATGATCCATTGTATACAGTTCAATGATGGAAAGTGTTAGCTTTTCAAGACTTTTTTTTTATGCTACACAGAAACTTCATAATGGGCACCACAGTAGGCCTCCCTAACTTACTAGTACCATAGAAACATCTGCACCTTTCTTGTATATATGAAGTGGTCCCATTTGAAATAGCAGATAACTAGTTAGCCAGGAACTGACCACTGGAGGTGCATACTAGTTACAGTCAGTGCATCCAGGAATGAATGACAGCTGGGCCACTCTTAGAAAATGAACAAGACCTGATGGGTGAGAGCTTTTTCTGGGATTAGCTTGAACTCTTAAGTGATAGATGAAACCAATTTCACAGTGACAGATTGAGTCTCAAAGAATAGGGCTTAGATAAAACAAAAGAATTGTATTGTTTTGTGATTTTATCCTTAGCTTGTCAGTTATATACATCTAAAGCAGATGATCTATGACCTGTCAATCAGTCCACAAACGATCAATGGTAGATCCTATTATTTGTGTTATAAGCATTAGGATTATTTTTCTTACTAGAATGATATGACATCAGTTGTGATTGATCCCTCCTTTGTGGTTCCAGATAGAGATCTTGACACATGACTCTAATTTTCATCTAGATCACCATGATTTTTTTTTATCATGCTTAACATATGAATCGACTGTAAGTTCTTTTCTGTAGACTTACAACTTGCTCCAGACACTTGGAAGCAGACATCTAATTATGTATATTCGAAAGAAATATTCATAACTGTTCAACAGAGGAACTTGACTGTAGATCATTTGATCATGAGGTGACATCAGCATTTCCTCATGGCTAGATGGTTTTAAAAACAGATATTTTAATTGCTTCAATGCTATGACACCATCATTATAGTCTTGGAATAGTCTCATTTTTTTTTCTACTGAGGACAACACTTGACTTAATGGATAGATTAAGCATCAGTTATGGTTTGGTCCTAGAAATGTTTAAGATGAGGTATGTATGTATGTGGATAAGGTTGTGTGAAAGTGAGAATAAGCTGTGACCTACAGCTAGAAGACCACCAAACAGGTAATGAAGAAGGACAAGGAGGGCAAAAGGACCAATGTGACATGAAAGATCACAAGGTACAAGGTGACACAGGGAGGGTACAATACAGGGGTATGAAGGAAGATGGGGAGAAGGAAGGAGAGACAGAAACAAGAAAACAAATTTTGTTTGCGAATGCATTATCAAGAACTAACATTTATATACTAGATAAAAATAGGATGTATATTTTAAGGATAATAAGTTGTACATTTTTAAGTTGGTGAAATTGATGGTAACTTGAGTAAAAACTAAGCACCTAGAATATTTAAAATATATCTTCATGCTTCTTTAGGTTTACTTAGTTCATTATCACAACAGAAACCCTGCTCCTTTCTCTCTTCTTAATGGCAGGTGTCATTTTCAATCCCTCTCTAACATGCTGTATTCAGATTTCTCATTGGCAGACAAAGCAGCAGCACAGCATCTGGTCTGCACTGCTGTGCCTCTCTCCTCCATGGTCCTGCCACATTTAGATGCAAGCCTTCATGGGAGAACTTTTTGTTGTGGCTTCCATTACTACAGCGTCTAACCATTGAACTGAGTGAGCTGCATTTGCTGTTCAATTAAAGACAGATACATGTGTAAGGTTTTTCCTTGAAAAGAAAGTCAAATAGCATCTAATAGCATGCTAATTTCCTTGTTTGCTTAGTTTGTATAGACAACTGTGAGGTGATTTTGACAGATAATTTGTACTTTTATTTTCAAATGGTCAATGCTCCAAGGCAGGGGTTTGCAAACATTTTCTTTAAACGCCAGACCATAAATGAGCTTTGCTGGGCATGTAGTCTCAGATGCAATTACTCAGCTCTCCTATTGCCTTACAAACATAGACCCATTATGATAGAAAATAATGTACACATCTGGACTGTTATAAATATTTGTTTTCTAGATTAAGTGGATTGGCTTAGGCACTTGGCCTACAGAGTGAGGAACTTTGCATTTGAATATATAAAATTTATTTTAGAAGTCCTTTAAGAACACAAATATATAAAAGTATGTTACATGGGTGATAGAGATCAAACTCTAACCATCCGGTTTCCATAGCAAACACATTACTGACTGAGTTGTCCTTCGAACTTTGAATGTCAAATTATTTTGTTGTATTTGTCAATAATTAATTAATTTAAATCCCAAACACTGCTCCCTCTCCTAGACCCCCTTCCAAAAATCTGACCCTATTCTTCCTTCCCAAGTCTTAATTTATTGAAACTTCAATTCGTTTACTTTAGGTGAACATGTGAATGCCATATGCTGCTCGTAGATATCAGAGGAGAACTTATGGGAATACAGTATCTTCTTGGATGATATGGGTTCCTAAATGTCAATGACAAGCTCTTCTTGGTGGCAAGCATCTTTAACCATGAAGCCATACCACTAACTACATTTACTATTGCTATTGTTAACATGGGTCTCACATCTTCATTTATTATTATGAAGGACCAGCTATTAAACTTGTCCAAGTGGTGATGACGAGAAATCATGAACTGCAGGATTTGGAGAAATTATTGTAAAATAATTCTGGAGCATAAGGAAAGCTTCCCTTAAAAAGTAGTGGAGAATCTGTTAGCTGATGTAGAAGGAATGAGGGAACAAGAGGACTAGAAAGAAAAGATACCAGTTTACACTTCTTTATTGTCTGGATGTCTGAGTTAGATTAAGATCCACCAATGCAGGGCGTGGGATGTCCTACAAAATGATTGACATGAAAGCCACTCTCTAGAATCAATTAGCTAACTGCATTAATCAATCACACTCTTTTGTAAAGCACCCTTTCTGCTCTGAACCTAGGAGAAAGTAAAGCTCATAAGGAAGTTCCTCAGTTATGAAATCAAAATAGTGCAAAATAGATTTCCTTGTTGATTGGCATAATTTTTACAAAAGCTTTTACTCTGAAGCACAATTGTCAGTGTCTGGCTTTCAAACAATCAAGAATATGGAAGTGCCTTTCATGCTCTTCTGAAAGGGTCACTTCTGAATTTCAAAGCCATCTCGTGCAGCCTTTTAGCCTTTATCATATGTCACATTTTACAAGTCAGTTTTATTTGAACGCCTGAGAAAGGATTGGAAACAAACATTTCTGAACATCTTGCTACTCAATTAACGCAGCAACCTGAGCTTTTCTGTGTAAAGGGAGGTTTGCACACAGAGGTAGAAGCACAGAACCAATAGAGAGGCTGCACCGAGGAAAGTAAGGAAAGAGGCATTTACAAATTTTACTCTGTCAAGGTTTTTCCCCTTTGCTAAAGTTCCTTGAAGAGAAAATGCATTCATTCCTTTAAATCTTTATCAATAATTCTACCCATTTAGTTTTGATAATAAGTAAACTTCCTCACAAAGGAACCCCTTTCCCCATTTAAATTGTTGTCTAATGCATGAAATGAAGTGACAAATGTCTGCCGTGGCTCCTCCAGGCATTTCTGTTTACAACTCATGACTCCTTTCAATCTTGTGTGCCTTATTAAACTCTACAAGAAAAGGAGATTTCTGGATCACCAGCCACTGCATAGGGTTGGTACTTGATATATCTTGGAGGGTACAGGGAATTCCTGAATGAATGTGTGCTATGACAAGCTCTATTACAATTTTGAGTTTCATGAATATGAAAGTTGACTGCTATAGTACTCAATAGCTATTGAGAAGCTGGATATAGTAGCCAATATTTCTTTCGCAAATCCATTCTTTCTTCACCAAGAAAATGCATGCTTGCCTGGCAAAGTCTTCCTTCCTTACTGATGTGATGGCAACTCTTAATGTTTATCCATGCATTAGATCATTTTTTTGTTTTGCTACTTAGCCTTTTAAGACTTTACTGCACATCTCCTATCCCAATTCCCAGGTGTTATGAGGATCTACATTATTATGCATGGATTAGATACCACTTCTTTAGGTGAACTTCTCTTCCTCCCTCATTAGGCACTTTCCTTCATAATCACTGGGCATTATATTACTAGTTTAACAGGTATTTAGAGAATCTATGCTACAAATGTTTACTTCCTAAAGGTCACCTACTGGAAATCTGTGCACATTTGCAGGTTTGTAGATATGAAACAATTCTTCAGATACTCTGAGGTAAGCTAGTGAGTGACACTGTTTTGCAGATGGAGTAATTCCGAGTATGAACAAAAATAGACTTATGACCGCAAGTAGCTGTAGTTTTGGGATGTGCATTGTGCCAGTATTTTCTGAGTGAAAAGCTTACTGACAATGTAATTATCTGTTAAGAAACAAAATTTAACAAGGATTACATTCATTTGTGAATCTAAAGAACCCTAAGTCACTGCATAATTTTAACTGAGTTGTTTATTCCATTAGCTTTTCAAGGAGTCTTACTCCACTACTCTGTCACCAGGAGGAGAAGTATGGATAAAAAAAATTGGACCTTATAAAAAGGAAATAATGATGGATTTGTATGTAGTTTTCATTTTTTTGGTGTGTTACATTCCTTGAGGATAATGACTATTTACCTCATTAGACTCTGCAACTAAACAAGATTCATGGATCACCAGCCACTGCATGTGGTAGGTACTTGATTAATCTTGTATGGTACAGGGGATTCCTGAATGAGTATCTGATTGAAAGGGAGTAAGGAGCTAGGAATAGGCCTGCATGCATCTACTGCTCTCATTTTCTGACTGCAGATGAAAAGTGATCAGTTCCCATTGTCCTGACAGGACAATTGATTCTGTTTTGATTCCAACTGAGAGCAACCTTGATACCAAACCTTGTTAAAAATGTCATGACTCCTGAGTAAGTAGTCACTTGACTCTTCTGTTTGCTGAAAACTCATGCTATTTAAGGTGGGGAACAGGACACATGAGTTGCCTAACTATACCTTTTTAGTGGCTAGAAGTATCACTCCTATAGAAACATAGAGTCAGAGATAGCTGTTGCCTGGACAATCCAAGTTCCTTTAGTTTCTTTAAGTTTTTTTTTTTTTTTTTTTTTAACTCATTTCAGTCTCCTTATTTTGTTTGTTTCTCTAGTCAAATGTTTCATGCTAGATGCATAGAATTCTTTTTAAAACATCATAGTATTTAATGATGAAAATAAGAGTAATTCAGTCATTCTCAATCAATGAAGCAAAAGTTACAACACACATGTATGTTCTTTGAGCTTATTATTCATGTATTATTTCAATGTTTCTTTTTTTTCTAGTATGGAGCACCATGGTGTCTAACTTTAATAGACACATGCTTTCTATTTATAATGCCATTTAAATCTCCCTCTTTTGAATTAAGGCACTGTATCTAATTTCAGCTTTAGAATACTTTACCATCATCAATTTTCACGATAACGCCTTCTCATTGGAGAAGAACCAATTGTAAATAAACTATTCAGTGCAGTAGGGTATAACTTTGCTATCATAAATCCATGTTTTCTCTGCAGAGACAGAGGTTTATTTTTAAATTATTTTTCATTTAGTATGTACAAGCACAACTTTCCCAATTTTAAAAATGTTGTACAAATTGTCTGTGGAAGACTGATACCATGAGTATAGAAATCATGTTGCCATAGAGAATACCCTGCTTAGATGATTACAGTCAGGCAAGGTGCTATTTTTGACATTAAGAAATTCTGAATAACCCATGAACATAGGCAAGAATATTTTTATCTTACACTGGCACCATTGTCATATAAATAGTGTACAAAGCAAAGGTGCAAAGGTACAGGATGAATTTTACACCCATACACAAAGCATGATAAACATTAACCATTACAGGTATAGAACATGTGAACTTCATATAAGTCTTACTGGCTAAATCTTCAATAACCAGGGTAAACACTAGTGTTTTATAATAAAAAAAAAATCATGAAAGGGTAGTTGTGTTTGAACTTGGTCCAAAAGAAATCATAAATACATAATATTATGTGTTTGAATTTTCCTGAGCATTATACATAGAAAAATTACCTGTGGACTAAACATAAGGAAGATTATTTTTATTATTGGTTCACTTTGAATACAATCTAATATTATGGCATTTGAATTCTTTTCAATATTTTATTATTGTGAATAAAACCATAATGAACCATCTTATACATGCCTTTTGGTGTATATATGTATGTGTTTGTATGTTGTGATTAATTATCAGTTTAACATTCTAATATCATCCAGGAAGAGAGCCTCAGTGAGAAATTATCTAGGCAACGCTTTCCTGTTGACATGTCTGTTGGGAATTGTCTTTACTAATTTAATTGATGTGAGAAGGACCAGCTTGAACTGAATTGCACTCATCCATAAGTTTGGGATCTGGAATACATTGAAAGCGAGTAAGGAGCTGGGAATAAGTAAACCTGCATCTACTGCTCTCATTGTCTGGCTACAGATGGAAGGTGACCAGTTCTATAATGTTCCCACTGTCATGACTCTCCAGCCATGATAGACCGAAACCTGAAGTTGTGACCAAATAAACCCTATCGTTCTTAAGTTTCTGGTTTCAGAATATTTATTACAACAACAGGAAAATGAATATGGCAGCATATGTTTTTACTTTGAGATGGATTTGTAATCTTACAGAAAAACCAGTCAGTACAGATTTAAATATCAATGATGCTTTTGTTTTAGAGATATGTCCATACCTTTCATTATATAAGATTTGATTCTAATTCACACTGGATTGATTCACATACTATAACTCTTAAATTTCAGAACAATTTTTATAAAAAAATCTCTCAATCTGAATAATTCTCTTAGCATACTTGTCTTTTAGAATTTACAAACATAGCAAGTTCTCAGAGTTAGTAAGAGATGTTCTAGTTATGAAGCTAATTTAGTTTTAAATGGATATATTACCTTGTCATAGTTTTACACAGATAGAACAAAGTATAGTCTTGAAAAGTTCCAGCAATGCTCCAACTCAATTGCTTAATACATAAGTTATTTTTTTTTAATTATTTTATGTACATTGCTCTTTGGTGCCTGGAGAGACCAGAGGGGTTCATGAGATCTTCTGACTTACTGAAGTTATGGACAGTTGTGGGCCAAAGCATAGATACTTGGAATTGAGCCTGAACCTGTTAAAAGAGCAGCTACTGTTGTTAACTGATGCACCATTCCCATCTTACATGTTTAAGGCTTAACTTGAGAAGAATGTCTATTGAATTGAGGCTATCCACCTATGATCTTTTTTTTTAATAAAAGGTCTTATTCACAATGTTGTCCTTAGTTAGTATTCACAGTGCTGAGAATTATTTAACCTCAGATTAAATTAGTAATACAATCCCAGAGGCAAATACATTTGGTATCAATAACAAAAAATAAAATGTAAATCCATTGTCTCAAAAGTTAGAGATAAGAATAATAATAGCTGGTATATATTTTGTCTCTTTTGTAGTTCCTAGATTTTTATACAAATATATGAAGTCATGTACTGATATAAGACATAACTGAAAGTTTCTAAGGAAACTAAGGGAGAGAAGAGAGATAAGAAAAAAGAAGGTGCAGATATGGGGGAAGAGCACACATATTATATATGTATACATATATGTGTGTATGTGCATGTGTGTGTGTATAAAACACTTTTCATTAAAGTTTAAGTCACGAAATTATATAAATGATATTTTAAAAGGATCTTCTAGCATTAGCATGAAAACTTCTATAGAAGCCACTCTAGCCAAAATACAAACACTTGTGGATAATATTCAGAAATTAACTTACTAATCTCAAACACAAATTACTACATTAGGCATTTATTTGGTGAAACTGAATTAAAATTTTGATTTCCTATATTACCTTTCCCTAAATCTTCAAGTGGGCACGTTTTTTCGATACTTTACAACCTCTTCAAATAGCTGACTTTGTCAGAAGGAACTCACCATTCAAAGTTTAAGTTCTGAAGCAATGCAGGAACCCCAGTGGAGTGAGAGTGTAGCCTCAGTTGGAAAGGTAGCACCTAGCCCTGCAGAGACTTGAAGTGCCACTATGATGGGAATACCCAGGGAGCCCTCACCTGCTCAGAAGGGAAGGAGATAGGTGAAGGATTATGGGAGGGGAATAACTGGGAAGGGGACAGTAAGCCAGATGAAAAGTGAATAATTCAAAATAAACAAATGAATAAATAAATAAATAAATAAATAAATAAATAAATTTTAAAAATTAAGTTCAAGAGCCACTGCTAATATCAAGAATGTTTTTGTTTATAATTAATAAGATAAGTAAAACTGGGAGATTACAATGTCTTTTGCATGTTTTCAACTGTGTCAGAAATGATGTTGATACTTTATAGACTTAAAAATATATTTTTCATCAGTACATGTATGAAATCGGTGCTCTGTTATTCTGTGAGGAAAAGAGAGCCAATCTCAAATATAAGACTTCTAACTATCTTCCCTGTTGCTTGAGATTGTACCTGCAAAACTTCCTTATATAGTCTTCCCAGTCTTGAGGTACTGATGGCCTTGTGTAGGTGTATCTGTCACTGTTTTGTTCTGGGTAAGACTGTGCAAGATGTGGCAACTGGTCAACCCCAGTTACTGATGCTGGTCTTTAGTGGGAAGGAATGATGTCTTTTAGTATAAAGAGAGACTATTTTACCTTCATCTGTTGCCAGGAGAGAGCACTGGCCATGGAGGCCTGACGCCCATTGTGCAAGCTGCTTTTACTTTGTGTTTTCTCTAGATGAATAAATAATGCAAGGATTGTCCTTGGTTACTCTGCAGTAGATAAAGTGTTCAAAATTCTACAGCTAATAGGTGCCATGTCCTTAACTATCCTTACCTTATGAAAGAGAAAATAGAGTTGAAGTGACTTTAAATGTCCAAGGTAACTGAAGTATAAAAGTGAAATAGCCCACACTAATTTTTTTTTATTTTAAATACAGAATTTCCCCCTAAAAACTTTTATGTGAGTTTTTATTCCAAAGCAAGGGTATGTTGAGGACTCAGATGAGATTGTGGATCCACAAATTTTATGAGATCCAGTTTAATGAAAGTGTCTATAAACAGACAACATGCTTTAAAGTTCAGCTACTATGATAGTGTGAAAGTAATCCACATTTATTTCTTGAAGCTCCAAAACTACCACACTTTGAAATCATTCAGTCAATGAATCAATAGGGAGAAAAGAAGAAAGAAATACATAAAAATGAGGACACGAAAGCATGGTTCAGTGTCCATGAAAAGTTGAGAAATGATGTATGCATACCTCTAAGTGCTTATAGATTTTCTCTATTTATACCAGTGGATTCCACTCTGTTTTGTAAGCACCCACTGCCCACTTACTGTAGTTTTAAAGACCAACTATTTTTCTTGTGTTAATAATTAAGGAAAATCCAGGTATTTTCAAAATGTAAATGTCTATTGTTCAACAATCAGTAGATCTCTGCCTTTCATAAACCAGCATTCCCTGCTTCATCTGAGGTTCCTTCTACATTATGAGTTGTAACCACACTCCCCTCCAAACAACTCTCATTGTAAATTCTTGTTGTAGGAAGTACTCTTTTGCCCATTTTCACCTTTACAGTCATTTCGTAGACCATGATATAGTAAACAGGTAGGTAACTTCTTCAGCCTCGTTTTAGACATGCAATTTAAAGAGTTTAAGTGATTATTTTATAAAGGCGATAAGCTCAAAAGTCATAGCTCACACCCTGATGCTCAGGTGACTCTCAAGTTTATTCAACTTCTTTACCAGATTTTTTTTTCTTTCATATTCTAGGATCTTAACAGATAGTTATGCATCTATTTATAAACCCTAAAATTGTCCATGTAGGTACCCCGATTTCTGTTTAACTAGCTAGAAAAAAATCTAAAAGAAAATTTAGGCCACATAGAATAAATTTTATACATGGCAGGAGTATGTCTGCAAGCTTTTGGAAAGTGACTCATCCTCCATTTAAGATTCAATTTTCATTTAAGTATGTATGTATGTATGTATGTATGTATGTATGCATGCATGCATAAGTCTTGAATATACTCAAGAACATAGCTCAAGTACAACATACTATGTCCACAAACAATAAACAATTGACTATTCTTCAAACCACACCTTTTTGTGCATCTTACAATACATGTATTTGAGTGGATAGCAAAAAAGTCACTTCTGCTGTCTGTGAAAATGGACCCCTAACACAAAGTCAAAGACAATGTACAATAGAAGGTGTGTGTGTGTGTGTGTGTGTGTGTGTGTGTTCTATGTGCACAGTTATTACTTGCTTGATTTGGAAGAATCCTTCAAATTCCCAGTGTCCCTGGGTCCTCAGAAAGTGAAATTTGGATGATTGACAGCAATGACAAGTAGTGAAAAGGAAAAAAAAAAGTAGATCAATCCAAGAATCAAAGGAGCTCAAATCATAGTTTTTACTTTTTTTTTTCTCCTTGGAGATGCTAATTATTACCACTTACAAGAAAACTCCTGCTTACTCTGCTTTGATTCTAACTGAGATTAGTCAAGTTGTGATGCCTCATTAGGAATGTTTTGATTTCTTTCTGCCTGGTTAAACATACATCTCAAACTTACTTAGCTTGCACATTATTCTTAGGGATTCTGCCTCTGAGAAGCAGGGAATCTCCCTGCACTCGTCCCCCTGGCTCCCACTCTGTGGGAAGTGGGCATGCCTTTGTATCGAAGCAAGAAAATAATTGTGAAGCCTTGCAAGAACCTTACTTCAGACACTCTACAATGAAGCAACCTCACACATATGTTTCCTAAGTAAAATTTCATAGCCTTTAATGATACAAGCAATATAAGCATAAAACTTAAAGAATGAGGGTAGTAGGAGCTAGAAAGATGGGTCTGTGTTTAAAAGTGCTTGATACTGTGAAAGCACCAGACTTTGGTTCCCAGCATCCAGGTCAGGGGTGCACAACCAACTGTAACTCCAGATTCATAGGATCTGATGCCCTCTTTGGAGTGTGCACATACATGTAAACACACATACCCTACAGACACACCACATTTTAAAATAAACAAGTCTTTACTTTTAGTTTTTAACTTAATTTATGTATTTATTTATTTTATGTATATGGGTGTCTTGCCTGCATGTATATCTGTGAAGCATGTGAGGGTTTGATACCAGTGAAAGCCCAGACAAAGGGTATAGGATCCTTTGGGAATGGAATCATAGATAGTTGTGAGCCTCCATAAACAGATTGGGAAGCAAACTCGGCTCTGCTTGAAGAGCATTCAGTGCTTTTTATATTTGATGCATGTGTTCACCCTTCGAATCTTTATTTTATTTTAATGAGTAGTGGACTCATTAAAACTTGCTATTTAAACATGTGATACTTTACATTCTTTGTTGAGAAAAAGTTATCCAAATTTCAACTCTTTGTGGAGACACTCATCTTCTTCTGACCAATTGAAAATTACTCCCAGGTGCAGTAAAATGAACAATGCTTTTGTGGATAAAACCAGGGAGATCTTCCTTTATGGTTATCCTTGAGTTGGCTTCCGTGAAAAGCATAGATGTTCAAATTATTGGGTGTGTCTCAGAGGGTTATTGATGAGATATAATCAGGAATTCCTCTGCTGCTTTTTTTTTTAAATTTCTTCCACCTCTTTGCATATTTGCTATTGAACACCCTTTGAATTCCCCACTTTTCTGTTTATCTGTATGAATCCTCCTGAAGACACAGATTCCTTAGAAGTGAAAAAGAAATGAGCTGAGCTGAATCTCAGTTCTCCCTCAGTTTTGAGAATTCACAGATGTGAAATTACTAAGAGTCTTTGAGTGTTATATATTTATTCTGTAAGACTTCATATATTTTCTTAAATGTAAAGACATAATGTTGGTTAACTTTATAATAAAGACTTAAATATCAACATCTTACAGCTTTGGGTTAGTTCAAGGAACTTTGCAATTTGTAAGGTTATTGTAAATTAATGCAGGCAAAGTAAGGTGGAGTTGACAAGGGTGACTCAGCCTTGAGTTGTGATCTGCAAGTACTTAGCTTTGAATTGCCAACATGTAAAATGATTAGAAGGGTTTGATTTTCCTTGAGGTATGAAAAGTTTTTGCAATTAAATTGTTAAGAATTAAAGGCTGTTTAAATTTAATCCCTGACCTAGGAAATGAAATCTCAGATCTGATTTCATGATTTTAAACAGAAAAAAATACAAACAGAAGAAAATGGATACTGATGTTGCAGTTAGTGCATGTTGCTATTTTAAAACAGGAAGGATCATATGAGACCTCAGATATCTTTATGTGCCTGCTGAATATAAAATTTTACTGAGCAACTTCTAAACAGAAATGTTATAGATAAAGCAGAGAGGTAAGAAAATAGAGAAGTTGGGGCCTTATTCCCCTGTCATGGAGAATAGTTTGAGAACATCTGTAACAAGTGGGATTTTTCAAAACTGATGAATGGGGAGAGAGGAAAAGGGGACTGACAGACAGACACACAGAGACATACAGACAGACACACAGATGAGGGAGGGACAGAACGTCTGAGGGAGAGAGAGGGAGACATACAAAGACAGAGCAACAGATAGACATACAGAGAGCTAGGAAAAGAGGAAGAGATGGAGACAGAGATTAAAGTCTTGGTAGAATATGAGAAAAAAGAAATACATTTTCTCAATAGTTATCTTCACTGTGGGTTTCTGGGATTTTTGGTGAGGCTCTGATATGAGGATACAAGAGAGAACATGATTTAGTGAGGCTAGCATTCTATCCTACTTACTATTCTAGGAGTCTCTGAGTATCATTCCACCACCAATCTGTGGGCCTTCGTGAGTAACCATTCAGTTCTTTTCTGTGGCATGCCCTATGTTCAAACATGAATGTTACCATGTTGATGTATCACTTTATACACAGACTATTTTTCTTTCTTTCCTTCACTAACATTCATATAAAAATCTTATCAGACACAAGGAGGAAGCTAAGAGGTTACCTGCTCTAGGAAGCTCTTGGTTTACTTGGAAAACTGGAAACAGCACAACAATGATTGGTGTATGCCAAGGAGTGTGCATTGCCGGTACCACTTGATATTCACAATCCTCTGAACTAGACACTGTAATAAGACCAATTTTTTAGACAAGGAGACTAAGTTTTAAGTGGCTAAATAATTTCTATTAGAGGTGTAGCTATGAAATACTGAATTTAAAGCTAATGAGAACATAGAAAAATGTACAGAAAGAAGCTTATGGATTACAAAATTAGTAATTTCTGTGTTTAGTTTCTTAATTACTATATAACTACACACCAACAATGTTGAATTTTATAGATGAAAAAACTAAAGAAAGAGGCTGAGCCACTTGCCCATGTTTCTTTAGTTATAAGTGGTCTACAAATAGATCATGTTCATAGTCAGTGGTCTGCTTCTCACCTTGCTTGTTCTTTGCTTGTACTGTGCACTCTTCTAAAATCCTCATAGATCTGACTGGAGTCCTTGCAGTCAATCACTTCCCCCAAAGCTTCTTCCTATTAATGCCTTTGCTGGAGCATAAACCATTGTAATATAATGTCAGCGACATCGAGAGCTCTGCTAATTTGGCTGTCTGCATTTAGATTCTGCCTCCACGCTCAGCCAGCTCTCCACAAGGCAACAACACACTATTCTTTTTACCACTGACCTGCGTTTTGCCATTCTTTTCCTGTGGCTTTAATTAAATGTTAACATTCATTTGCCCTTTTCCATTGTGTTAAAGATAACCTTTGCTTCCTGTTGCTGCAAGATAAGCTTCACTCCATGACAGGTACCAAGCAAGTTCATCTTGATATAAAGTGAAGAATGGGGACTCTTTGATCCATTCAGTTGACATATTTTAAAATGCCAGTTTAGATATTTGTTTTGTACTTATATCTTTTGCGGAATGTCAGGATAATAAATTATTTCTGGATACTGCAAGTAGCTAAAAGGTTCAAATCCAAATTAGTCACACTAAGTGGCTTTGACCCTAGCTGGGAGTCAGACTTGTGTCTGGTGGTGGTTTTAAACATAATCATGCATCACTTCAAGATAGGGACACATTCTGAGAAATGTATGGAGGCAATTTCATCATTGTGCAAACATTGGACAGGGTGTTTGTAAAATCTAGATAACATAACATCCTAAAGCAAAATGACCGTATGGACTCTACTATATAGTAACTAATGAAACATGGTCACACAGTAAATGACTATAGCTGCAGAATCATGGTGGAGAGCATCCTGGATTGAAATATGCGATTTCACAATTTTGGAGTTTGAAGGGAAGATATGAGCAGGTTTTCTGGCTTTAATGCTAATTGAAGATGTTGGATTCTTAAAGTGTAAAAGGTTTACAATCATACCTGCAGTGAAAAAATTTTTGGTACTGTGAAGTATGCTTCAATGAACAAATATTTTCTCTGAAGCCCAGTGATCTTGAGATGACAAATATTTATTTCATCATGTATGATTTACTATGAGCTGATTTTTACATGTATTCTTACGGAAAGGAAAATTTATTCTTACAGAAGCCATGCAACATATTCAAACTCACAGCACAATTACCAAGTCTGGGAAGGAGGAGGAGCAGGATTTTTCCTGAGGCTGATCACACTGGAAACCTGTGTCCATAACCATTTTGTAGCTGTCCTTGCTATGACTGCAAAGTTGGATCCTTTAGATGTTGCCTTTAGTTACCCCTTATTTCCTGAAGATGTCAGATGTACGCACTGTTCTCAGCCCACTGTCACTACTCCTCTGACACCTTTGGTTCAGTAGTTTCTGCAAATTTACACATCCTCCCAGCTGAGAGGGTGGTCACTAACTATGTCTACTAAGCTCTGTTAGTTTTACAAGAAAAAAAAAATTTCTGTGCTTCACATTATTGAATTAGGAGATGCTTAAGGATTTGTTGTTTTCCAAGCTAATATGTGTCAAAAGAAAAGGAAATATTTAATAATAAGGCAAAAGAAGTGAGAAAACCAGAATTAAAGATAGGCTGAAAAGGAGAGAGGCAGAAGGGAGATTATTCTTTGAAACACTTCTTATAATAACTAAATAAGCACACAGATCTGGGAAAATAAACATTCCAAAGGTTAACAATGCTTCAGTGTCATGAGATTGCAGAATATCTCTTTCTTTTGAGGTTTTGTTTGCTAACTTTTCTATAATAAATGCATCTATTTTTAACTAAGAACAAGAAATGCAAACAGACATCCCTTGCCTGAAAGACAACTAACCACAAGTCAGCGTACTCTATGCTATTTGCTGTGGCACAGCAGCTGTGTTGCTATGACAAATTCTTGCAAGGCTCCCTTCCTAGGCAATGTGGCATCCAACTATAAGTGTCTCTGTGTTAGCATCTCTATCAGCATCCATTATTTTAAGGCTCATTTCCCACTAAATCATCAGTGTGACACCAGGGTGCTTTTCAAAAGCAACATGCCTCTTAAATAAATACATGATGGGAACTTTACAGAGAAGCCTGTCTCAATCAGTTCCTATTTCCATCTTTTAAATATTAATTTCATAGCACCAATTGAAAATACCAATTGAAATCAAGTAGTTATTAAAGAAAGTATTATGAATTTAGTCCTGTCTTGTTTATTCTAATTCCTTCCTCCATTTTTTTATGGCTAAACTTCCTTTGATCATTTTTCCACTAACACATAGTTCCAACTGACTTTTCTTCTTTCCAGGATTCTGGGACTGTAGCTAAAAGGTCATCATATTCTCTTCCTAGGACACTTAAAGTAGACCAGTGACATCTTTGAAAGACTTTCTCATGACTATTTTCTGCAAACATTCATAATCGAATCTTCAGAATCATCCCATGCAATGACCTCCCTCTGCAATCCCATCATCCCTTTCTTACCCCTGAGTTTGCTTTCATTCTTACGTTTTTCTGGTCCTTTGTAATATTTTTCTTCTCTTCTGTTTATCTTTATTTTTCCCATGGGATCTCTTGCTAAAGTCTTCTGTGCTAACTTACTCATGTAAACCATTCATTAAGAACCAAGATGTATATGGATGAGAGATCTCAATAATAATAATTTGTTATATATGTTTATGTATTTGTTTGTGTTTATAAATGGACAGACTCATATATGTATACATATATGTGTGCATATATAAATATACATACATACATTCATATGCTTGAGTATAATTCCTCAAGAAAAACCTTGTGCTATTTGATATCCAGACAGCAACTTGCTTCATGGCAGATTTCAAGAATTCACTAACTTCTCAAACTGTAGTTATATAAAAACATAAAATATGTCTCTTTGTTTTAATCTTTGGGATTATCTAGTAATCCCCCCCTCTGTGTATGTTTGTGTGTGTGTGTGTGTGTGTGTGTGTGTGTATACTTGAGCTTTCCAACAGGTCTGTTACTTGCAGAAAAGTAAGAAAGCTATTTGAAATATTTCTTATTTTCCTTTACTGTGTTGAAGATATAGTAGGTATCTGATAAACTTTTCAATAATTATATATAAATTAATTAAAGAAAAATGCCTACTATTCTTCATCAAATATAATATTACAATTTGTGAATCAAAATTTGAGTATAAGAAACATCTAAAAGGTTTTATAATTATTTACTTTTTATCTTTGCATGTATAAATGGAACACTGTTCATATCAAATGCTGAACTAGTTAGAATAGGTTCTTCCTGACTACTGACTGTCAACGCTTATTTAAAACTCAAGTGTGTTGCTTTGGGAGACAGACACAATGGCGACTGAATATGGAATGATACCTAAACAGTGGGTGACAGGGAAGCTGTCAGTAAAACAGACTACACTGGGATGCTCAGACAAGACACATGAAAAATAGGAAAGTTACCTGAAGTAAATTAACTGCCCAGAAAAGACAGTTGGCTCATTGGGAATTGTCTCTTGCTTTGCTCTAAGTCCTTTGGAGAACTTTTAGACTTAGCTGCTGTTATTATTAAACTACCAAATCCAGTATGGAAGGAGGAGTTACATTTTTCAAACCTAGTCTTTGAACTGCATTCTCCCTTGGTAAGCTTTCCTACATTCAAATTAATCTAGAGAAAGAGTCTGCAGATTAAAAATAAGCCCTGAGGGCTGTTGAAAGCCAGGGGTTGATTATTTGCTGAGACCCAGACATGTAAATGAAGCCTCTCCATATATACAGTAATTAATATTTATCTTCTGGTTACTATTGTTAATTAAAGAAATATTATAACAGGATATTGTCAATATACAACTTAAGGTGTACTTTATCTAAAACTTTGAGTTTAAACAAAGAAACAAAAACACCATGTTGCTTTCCATTGCATCCAATACATCACACACATAAAACTTTGTGTTAACTGTACAAGGCTTCTTAGTATTCTACCCAAGAATCCAAAAAAGGGAGATTCAATCTCCAATCCTTGCACTTTAAACCCACAGTACCCAATCCTATTTCCTCAAATCCTTCCATAATGTGTTGTTAATGGGAAATTAAAATGAATTTCAAACATTCTTTAAAGTTCTAAACAAGTTTGATGAGTGAGATGGACTAGGATCACCTATGAAAAGCAGTCAAAATTTATCACTTATCACTGGAGACTGACCCAAATTAAAACTGAATAATACAATTTTAAGAACCTCAAAAAAAATCAATTCAATTAAAAGCTGAGCAACAAGAATATGCCAGCTATATTATAAAATAAGTTTCAGGTTTTGGTTTACAACCAGAGAAAGTGTATTTAAATTTCAGCTACATATTATCATTTTGTGTTGTCAAACACCATGTGAGCATTCTGACATTTTAATAATGTCATTTTTGATTATGACAACAGGTGCTCCTGTAGAATATATATGCTAATTTCTGTTTTTGAAGGTGTTCTTGAAATGTAAATTATAGCACATATTTTGGCTACGTGGTGTGCATTTTAAAACTTTCTGTGTTGCATTGTTCCCTGGAACCTCCCAGAAAACAAATTGTTTAAATAAAAAAGAAAGAGTGGCATATGTTGGGTACTAATTACATGCTAGTACCTATGTATTTATCATTTGATTTTCAAAACAATAATCTTTAAAGGTGATGTTTTTGATATGTATTATGTTGAAAGTGTTCAGTTCATACCCATGTCAAAGAATAAGTGACAGAGACAACTCAATCCAATTCTCTAGGTTCTGCTCTCATTGCCAGACTGAAGTTGAACACCTATATCCTACTACAAGATCTATAAAGGAAGGAATCCATTCAACAAAAAGTGAATGCTCCAAGTAAACACACACACATAGCATAGATAAGGTATTAAGCTTCCATTTTAGGGAATGCCTAGGAAATTCTTTTCAAAAAAATGTGTTAGGACAGTGATGAAAATCTGAGAAGCAGTGATAGGGAAAAACACAATAACTAAAGGTAGCTTGAGGCAGTGAAGAAGTTTCTTACCACATGTACAATTTCACTGACGATTGATGTAAAACTATCCTATAAATATCATACATATGTGAACTCTCTGTAAGAAAGTAGAAACCTGAAGCAGGATTCACTTAGTGAAGTAACTGTAGTTTCACTTAGGAGACAAGCAAATGTACTTTCAGGTGAGTTTCAAAACTTAAACGGGCAAATAACACCTGCCCCCCAACCCCCTTGCTCACTTTTCTGACCTAATTTGTGTTGTTTCTCATTATCATTTGAACTTGTATGCATATGGCCTCTGAGGAGAGGTTGGGATGATTCTAGTCTTTCTTTTGTGCAAAAGGCTATGTGTCAGCAAATATTCTGGGTGAGATATTTGGGGAGACTCAGATAATATGTCTTTTAATCATTCTTTGTGAGTCCATATAATATATGTTTAGGAAAGGGAATGTGTGTAGCACACACTCTGGAGTGTGCTGCTAGGCTACTATCTACAGAATTGAAATGACATTTAATCCAAAAGGTACTTATTGACGTCTAATTGATCCATTTATAGTCACAAGTTCTGCAAAGTGATGACCAAGAGCACTATTTTATCTGACAAAGTTTTGAAGGTCTACAGGGACACCTATTTGATTAATTCATGATAAGCTTAAATCAGTGGAGTAGATTTAAGGATCTGACTTATAAGAAATCTTTGATTGAAAGGATTATCATTTCCTGTGGTGTATTTTCTTTAATAATGAAAACACTTCAATTATCTAGGTATAGTCTTCTTTCCCTGAATGTGTGAACATTTCTTCAAGCTGTAATAAAAAGATACATGTGTTGATTTAACCAATGAGTCTGCATTCCAGTCCTACCATTTCAGGTTCACAAATGTGATTTTCTCAGAAGATATATAGAGGTCCATCCATGTGTTACATCAGGAGCTTTTGTGTGATCAGTCAAGCCTATATGTGTGCCTATGGATTACAGTACTTATAGCATAGGTGTACATGTATGTTGGTGCACACAACTCAATGGGATGAGAAACGACATTGGGTACCTTGGTCCATTACTCTCTATTCTTTTTGGTCACTCACTGAATCTTTAGCTAGGTAGCAGCCAGCAATTACTATCTTTGAGCCCCTCCCCCAACTTTGTCATGGCAGGTATATACATGCCCATATCCAGCTTTTAAATAGGTCTTGCTCATGAGTACGTAAGAAGCATTTTTACCCACTGAGTGATCTCTCAAGGACCTCCTTTTTATTACATAGACCTTCATATGATTAAAGACAAATCAAATATATTTTCTTGTACCTTTTACCAAATAAGTACCAGGTAAAGGATGAGAGGTAGAAGTAGAAGAATATTTGCTTCCTGAATGAACTGAAGTTTAGGTATGAAAAACTAAAGCATGAACAAGTACATTGAAGGTTAAAATCTATTACCAGCATCTTCCAATTGCTCAGTGAAAGGAAAATTATAATGAAACTACTCTGTATTGCTTAGGATTTTACAAGAGGATTTTCAGGCTTTTGATTTGTTTGGTATGAGAGAAAAACCTACAGATCTTTCTGATGAGTAATTATCATCTTATATAGAAATATACATACATAGAAAATCATCACAAGAACCAACTTCTAAGCATCTAGCATCATTACATTACCATCAATGCAAGCAATGTAAAATGAGTTTAATTTTATATTTTCTTTGTAGGGGCTATTTTCCGGGTGTAAACTACTGTGAAAAAATATGAGACTGAATAACTTTGTCAGTTTTGTAAAGGTGAAGAGAGAGCTTGTTTTGAACCTTGCACAGGACAAACAATGCACTAAGTGCTTGTCCCACAGTAGATTACTTAACTTTTGTGAATGCTCTGAGGAGGATGAATTGATATTCCCATTTTATAGATGACAAAGCAGAAGATCAATAAGATGAGTACCTTAAATATTATACAGCTGAGGAGCAATTGATACAGATTCTAAATTAGACATTGCTATCCATTTCTTTCTTCCTACACAACTTCAAACCTTCCCAAAGGAATAATAATCTAGTTGTGGAAGATGCTACAGAGTCACAAATACTCTCAGTATATAAAGACTAACCTATATTACATATAAACAAAGAGTAGTTTCATTTATGGCAAGCATGAAATATCCATGAAGAATGTGGCCAGAATGATCAATGATTTTTCCAAAGCTCTGCTGAAATGGTGCTACAAACATATGGAATATTTGTGCTTCAGATATTTCCTCCCTCATGCAGTAAACAATAATAAAACTTGACTAGATTATCTTATAAATTTAATTGTAGTGATAATCAATAATCACAGTAAATATGGCATTTTATAAGATGAGGAAAACTACATTGACTTGTTTATTCTTTACCACAGACTATGAAGTAGCTCTTATTGGGTATCCTTTAACATATGATGAAACTGAGGTACATAGTTGATTTAATTTGTCTACAGCCAAATGTAGAACTGGTATTAAAATTCAAGTACTTGTCACCATTACTTGACCTATTTATAATTTGTACCAAGTGTTTAGCCACATGTCAACTTCATAGATTCTCAATATAAATTAGTGTATAGGTATTCAAGATAAAGTCCATAGTATAGATTCTTCATGCTCTGAAACACAGTGACTTTTATTTGAAAAGACAACAGAATTTCATGGTAAAACACTAATCTAACTACTAGACTTTTAAAATGCACAGTCAAGATGATCATTAAAGTAATAGATCATAGAATTGAATTTAGAAATTCTTTGAGTGTGATACAAAGGAAAAATAAGACTAAAAAATAATTTTGTAGATTTGAGGTAAAGTGAATTATTTAGATTAGTATAGATGTGGATTAAGCCAAAGAATAGATATGAGTTTCAGGTGGGCTTGAATGAGAGTCTTGTGTTTAGCTAGAGAGAATATAATGGATCAAGCTTTCGGAAATGGTGATGGTTAATGTTGATGACTAATTTGACTGCATTAGAAGCAAGCAGGAGGTTGATAAAGCAAACCTCACAGAGTATGTCTGTGAGGATGGTTTAAATAAAGATTAAGGAAAGAAGAGGGATGATCTGAATATTCTATCCTCTCTCTCTCTCTCAATATACAAATATAAATCTTTCAACCCATTGCACTAATTTGCCATGTTTTGTCATGTTCTCCCATTGTGATGAAATGACACATCTGAACATGTGAGCCAAAATAAAATTTTCTCCCTCAAGAGTTTTTCTCAGGTATTTGTCATAGCAGTAGGAAAGTTATTTAATGTAAAAATGGACTCTTCTCAAAAAAAAGAAGAGCCAGTGTGGTATGTGCTTGATGGTATTCATCAGTAGAAGTTCACATTACTTGGTACAGCTCACCAAAGGAGAAGACAAAGTTAATTAGACAGACTTGGGACTAATGGGGAATTGCATAAAAGTTGTGTCAGTTGGTTATGACTTATGTATACGGAGTTACATTTAGTCACTATCCAACTGCACTGTTTTATTTATGTATTATTAAATATTAATAATCAGTACTTGAAGTTGTATGACGAATATAAATTTATCCTTACTTTTAGAACTTGTAGTTTTAATTCCAAGATTGCAACAATATTTATGTAATGCCTTAAACATGTATGTTTCAGATCACCAGATAAAGCTTGTCACAGAAATGTGGGATTTGGTGTGTATTTTTATATGACTAAGTGAACAGATCTCAACTCTTGTCACCATAATGAAGAACTCACTTTTATCTCCCATAGATCATTAGTATTTCTTTCTTTCTTTTTTTTTTTTTTTTTTTGCAAAACACCACTGTTTTATTTATTTATTTATTTATTTATTTATTTATTTATTTATTTATTTTACAGTTTGGAAAGAATCTTTCTTTTTCTTTCTTTCTTTACTTATTTATTTATTTATTTATTTTCCTTTTTTTAATTTTATTTTTTTGCTTATTCACTTTATAACCCGTCCCAGTCACCCCCTCCCACAATCCTTCCCCATCTCTTGTTTTCTGAGTACCCCCTCCTCCTGTATCCCCCACCCTGCCACTTTAAGTCTCTGAGAGGCTAGGTGCTTCCTCTCCCATTGAGGCCAGATGAGGCACCCAGCTAGAAGGCCATACCCCATATACAGGCTGCATGTTTTGGGATAGCCCCTGCTCCAGATGTTTGAGACCTGCATGAAAACCAAGCTGCACATTTACAACATATGTGCAGGGAGGCCTAGGTCCAGCCCATGGAGGTAGATCTGTGTAGACTAGGTAGCTGACTCAGACAGATACAGACATCCAGAGCCAAACAGTGGATGGAGCTTGAGGACTCTTATAGAAGAATAGGCGGAAGGATTGTGGGCCCTAAGGAGATCATTAGTATTTCTAAGAACACTAGAAAAAGCTATGCCTTTAAGCATTGTACCTACTGCAGTTTAGTAATAAATTACAGACATTTCATACACACCCTAAAGCACATGGAACTAGGTATAAAAATTTGTTCACTCATTAAAAGTTTACTTCAGTGTCACCAGGAAGCATATATAAACTAAAAAAAAAAAAAAAAAAAAAAAAAAAATGCTGTGCAATTAAAGCGAAATAACCATATATATATGAACTATACATGATAACTATACATGTATCATATATCTCCATATGGAGATACATGATAACCCTTATATGGGTATCATCTCTATTCTACCAGGGAGCAGATGAGAGACTGAAGCAGCCAAATTAAGAGTTTATATCCTTGACATAGCTATTGCAAATTTAAGGATATTTTTAGGATTCCTAGAAATACTTTTCACTGGTAAAATTATTTGGCTTTTAAAATGTGGTTGCTTCAACAGACAACTATTGCCCTTCTGAACAAAGTATTCAATCAGCAAAGATAGAAGCTTGATTGCCTGGAAAATGCTCTCTGACTATCTGGAAGGTTAGCCAGTGTTGCTGCCATAAGGTTAACTATTTCTTCAAGGTGCTCATTAGAAAAGATGACTATATCAAAGACTGAGGACATTACTTAGCTTATGGGAAGTTTTGGATAAATAGATGAAAGACAGATGATAGGTAGATTTGTGAGAGTCAGACAGACAGACAGATTGAACTGATAGACGTCGATGATTGAAAAAGATGATAGGCATAGGTAGCTCTATGAGAGAGTGACAAATGACTAAACTGGTATCTACTGTTTATTTCTTCTGTCCTTAGATCTTATGCTTCAATATTTGTTGATGTCATCTGGTCCTGGACTCCAGCACATTGCTCAATCGCTTCTTTTGTCTTTAGGACTACAGATGAAAAGTCTTTGAGTTATCTTGGGGCAGAGCAATACTGGAAACCCAAAGACCATAGCATGAGGACCCTCACTTAGTGAGTAGTTGATCACATTTACTTCTTGACATTGAATGAAGTAGTGAGAACATTATTTTGGCTAATCCACTGTTACAGCAATAGATTTACCGAATAAGAAGGGAGAAAGATGACTGTGGAAGAAAGCTAATTGTGGATGCGTTTTAATATTGCAGAGGAGAAAGGATAAGAGCTTAGAGAGATAAATCAACAATGTGTAAGGCTCTAAAAGTAGACAGGCAAATAAGTAAAATGGAACAGCCACAAAGATGAATGTCCATACAGTATATTCTCTTCCTGTTCTTTTATTTATAGAAAGTGCTTAAACCTGTTGCCCATGGAAGCAGTCAGTGCAAAGCTGTCCAGCATTTGGATGACTCCATCTTTTCAAACATTGATGAGAGAGCCCTGACGACTGCTCTTTTTCCTTCTGAGGCAATTGTTCTAGATATAGACTAGACAGGTTTCTTAGAGCAACAGAAGATCCAGAATTGTATTTATTTCAGGATTGGCAACGTCCTTCCCATCATCTACACTAATGTAAAATCCACAATAGCATAAATGGAAAGAAGCAATATAAAATATCCTAAGTGCTTTATAGTATATGTTGTATTTTAGAAATTTGGCCTCACTCTTTCTCTAACAGTAGCATGGAATTATATGAAAACAAAGATATAGAAAGCAGAAGAACTTTAATAAGCTTAATGCTGTCAGTGAGGGGCACTACCTTCTAGAATACATTGGAAGCAAGTAAAACACCCATTGTGACAGATAGTGATACAGAAAATTGTCCATTGATTCAAAGTTAAAAAGTAACATTATACTTTACTCCTTTAAAAATAATATTTCAAATTTCTAATTGTAATGTAATGCTTTATCTCCTTAAGAAGGTTGGACCATAGGAAAAAATCCAATGTCAGGTTAGAATTATATGTACTTAACTTCATAAATAAATACTATCAAAATACTTTAAAATTTTCTCACTTATATAAGTTATATGAATATAACTATATAAAATGTTTACATTTTGATCTTTATTCCAAGAAGTCTTCAATGACCTATAGTTTTTTTTTAAACAGGATTCCTTTTCTATCCCCATTATGCTTTTCATAAGACACTTTTTTTTTGCTTCATTAATATTTGCATATCATTACCTGTATCTTGTAGGCCAGTATTCTGTTTGAATGAAGGAAAGGTTGTTTTTATCAGTATTGTAGTATTAGACATATTAAGACACTTGAAAAGAAACATATAATGAAAATAAGTTATTCAAGTTTGTCAAACACTGTAGTCACTCTAGTGAAATGACTCCAGGCTGCATACATAGTAGCCAGAATATCTTGGATTGAACATCTGTACAAGGAAGAATGCTAGTTTGACAAAAACATCTTTATATGAGTCACCAGAATTTCTAGAGCATTTTATCATATAGCAAAACAAAAAATAATACAACAAAACTCTGCATAAGAGATTAAATATTTTCATTTTAAAATCAGGTCTCAACAAGTCATCCACAATAGTCTTGAAAGCCAGTCTGGCCTGTGAACTTGCAATCAACCTGCCTCAGCTTCCAGGGTAGATGAGTTTAAAGGCTCATGGCTACTCAGGTTTTAGCTAAGTATTTATAGATCAAAAAATTATTTTGGAAGATCTAGTAGGACAGAGTGTATGTCAATGATCTTAATAAGAAATGGTCAAATGTCAATGTATTAACAGGGGCTTAGGAAGAAGAAGAAGAAGAGGAGGAGGAGGAGGAGGAGGAGGAGGAGGAGGAGAAGGGGAGGGGGAGGAAAGGGAGGGGAAGGGGGAGGAGATGACAACAAAGATTGAGAATGTTACAGAAAGAGACAGAGAGAGAAACAGAGACAGAGAGACACAGAGTACAGATACACAGAGAGACAGAAAGACAGAGATATAGCATGTGAGAGAGACTCAGAAAAACAGAGACAGGAAAACACACAGATACAGATAGAGAGACAAATAGACACAAAGACAGAGATAGAGGCAAAGGGAACAAGCTATACTGTTGATTTTGAAGATGTAGGAATGGCTATGAATCAAAGAACTTAAGTGATATTTAAAATCTAAAAAACAGACAAGCAAAAACAAAAATAAAGAACACTAACAACAAACCATTATATAAACCATTCTATTCTAGAAGCTCAGTTAAAAAGACAGTCAGTAATCCTAATTTAGACTTCTGGCCTGTAGAACAGTAAGAAGAATTTGTGCTGTTGTTGGCTATTTTATAAGATGTCATTTCTTCCAGAAGCATAGAAGAAACTCACCTGCTCTTCATATCAATTGTCAGGTACATTATTCTTTCCCTTGTATCTCAGTTTCCTCCCTTATAAGGGTGTGTCCAGAGCATAGATTAAAACTACAGAGACAGATGCAAAGCATGCACCATAGTGCTGGTCTATTTCTGGCTTATAGAGTGTTCTACTTGTTGCTAAAAATAAAAAATGACAAATAAATGAGATTTCTTTCTAATTCTTGCCCCAAATTCAGTTTTCTAACTTTTGGTAGGTACTATCTGTGGTAAGAGTTTCTTCCTAACTGGTAGATGACTCTTTCTATCAAGGGACAGGAAGAGTGAACATTTTTTTCAAAGTGGAAAAAAAATTTAAGATTACTAATCTTATAGGAAAGTCTTACCATTATGGTACATTTGAACAAAATCACCAAATTGTCCCTTAAAGGCCCAAAACCCTATTTTACCAGAGAAAAGGGATTTAACATTAGGAAACAGGTTTCTGAAAAATCATTAAGACTATTACTGTCTCCTTGACTCAACTAACAACTAATAGATGTTCCTGATAGATAACAAGTGATTTTTATGTCTGGATTATTTTATTCACAAAGAGATGGTATGGCACACATCATCAGAGATTATCTTGAATTGAATTACAATAATTGATCAAGTATTAATAACTACATACTTGCACCAAAAATGTCCTATTGTGTTTCATAAGTGTTATGATCATAGTATCCTAGATGTCAGATATGTCACCTAAAATATCTAAAGTCCATTAGAAAATGCAGTGGGGATCACTTCACTGGCAGGATCCTCAGCAGAGTCAATAACATGAATTGTGAACTATAAGGAAGATGCTCACTCTGGATTAGCTTCCTTCCTCTTAAATCAGATGAGCTCTCTGAAATCAATGAGAGAAATGCTTCCAAACTGAGAGCCATTGTTTATTGAATTTGTAAGAGGACATTAAAAAACACAGGTATCTGGGGACAGAAAGAGTTGTTTTGGATAGTAGTCAGTGAAATGATACTCCATTAGACATAGAAAATTTTACTTCTTAATGAATCTTCTCTTTCTGCTTATGAAGAAATATGTAGCTATTCCTGGTAGAGCCATCACCTCATTATTAATGTCAGTGGCTTAAATATTGTTATGGTTAATGTTATCATCTGGGACTAATCTCCTTGGAGACTAGCTTCTAGTTATTTCTGTGACAGTGTTTCTAGGAGGTTTAACCAAGGTGAGAAGATCCACCCTGAACGTGGGCAGCAGCATCATGTGGGATATTATCCTAGACTAAATAAAAGGAGTAAAAAGAGTGGAGCCTAGGTATCCATCTCACTCTGCTTCCTGCCTTCTCCACAACGGTGGACTGCATCCTTAGACTGTAATCTGAAATAATCCCTTTCATTCTGTGCTTGCTTCTGTCAGGCATTGTGTAGCCAGCATACAGGCCCAGGTTGCTTAGCACCACATGTATGCATCTTCACAAGGCTGTGTAAGTTAGCTATAAAGAACTTATGTGCCGAGGAGCAACCTGTCCCATGGCTCCATGACATTTGCAAGTACATGGAGTCAGAACAATGACCTTGTCTTCTAATGAGTTCTTAGTTTTCCCAGAAGATTGGAGTGAAAATTAAAAATCTAAAGTTTATTAGAAGAATCTAAGCTGCCCTTAGACTTTGAAATGACTTTCAGGTGTCTTTTGTTTATTTTGTTTTCTTTGTTTGTGTTTTTCACATTGAATTTGCCAGTAGCTTCTTTTTAATATGTCTTTATTACTAAGGTTAACTCATGTTTCTTAGAAGTTCATGTCACAATCATCATGAAATTGTTGAAATACCTTGAAACAGAGTAATCCTCTGTAATGACTGGCCTGTGCCCATAATGAACTACCCTGGGTAGTTTGGTTTTTGTTTTTTTTTTTTGTTGTTGTTGTTGTTGTTTTCTTCCAGAACAACTAATTGGTTTGAAAGACAAGGGAGAGTTGCTCTCTCTTGGGAGAGTCACATCAAAATGAACAAATATTTGCCAGAAACTTTTCCAGTTGCTATATAAAATACTCAGAGGTTTTAGATAGAGGATTTTCATTTTAGCTACTTGAAAGCAGCTTAATATGTGACCTTGAGCCAATTACTTTGCTACTGATTGCCTGAAATATTTTGTATACACCAGAAGCATGGCTAGATCAGCCTTTGCTCTGAAATATGATTTAGGTTTCTTACAAACTGTCAGTTTGGCAACACATCCCATTCTTAGAAAGAGCTCAGGGCATTCAGAAAAGTTCAATTTTATATTTCACAGTTGGAAACTAATTTCAATTATTTAGGTAAATCAAGTATAACCACAAGTGCTTGCACAGGCCTGTCTATAGCAAATATTGTGCCGAGAACATTTTCAGTCTGTCAATAGCACTATGAGTGTTGTAGTGAAACTGGTACACATCCATCATTTTTTAGCAAAAGCCATCACCAAGAGCAAAATATTGTTGGGTCATAAAGACCAGGTTACTTATATGAGGAAAAGTTACTGCTTTAGTTTAATTCTGACTGTGATAAGCACTGTGCCCAAAAGAAACATGGGAAGGAAACTGTTTATTTCAGCCGCTTGCACAGTCCATTATCAAGGGAAGCCAGGACAGGAGCTCAAGGCAGAAACTGGAGCATGGAGCATCCAGAACTCCCTCCACTTACTTTTTGCTCCAAAGATCATGTTCAGGTACCACAGACAGCTCACAATCAAAAGTCCAGGAGTAGCACTGCTGTTAGTAGGATGTACCCTCCGACATCAAATCAGCAATCAAGAAAATATCACACAAAGATCCCTAGGCAAATCTGATTTGTGGCAATTCCTCAATTAAGTTCCCTCTTTCTTGGAATGTCAAGGTGATAACCACAATTAGTCATCTTGGTTATGCCCAGAACATTTAAAACCATTAGTACATTCCCAAACCTGCAAAGACAGAGCTTGATTTCCTCAAGATGGAGGGAGGCAATAGCTCCAGCTAGGATATGAGTTCCTCTACCAGAGCATGTGTCCCTGAGTGGGATATCACAGTGTCCTTTAAATTTATAAATTCAGTTTATTCCTTTAATCTCAGTCTGCACAATTTATCCCTCCATTCTAAAGGCTTTATGCTTATGAAATTTCTTACTAAATTTGGAAGCATTGAATTTATCTACCACTGCAAATTTTATCAATGACAATTATCTCTTCAATGACACTACTAGGCATTCCTTAGCTATGTGTATTTTGTTTTTAAGGCATTAGCCTATGTATGTTTCTTCATTTCTGTAATGTTCCTACCTGTAGTTTTCACTCAAGTAGCCAATGTGAAAGAGTTTTTGTGATACTAAAAAATGATACTAGTGATCAATATGAGTCCCTTCTAATTGTTTGATGAGCTTATGTGGAGTTTCATGCCCTAGGATGAGTATTCCAAAAACTATAAAGATGTATCAAAATGCTGGAGAAGCAGGTAGACTACTAACTGTTTATTTCACTTCAACAGCATATTGATGTTATAGAAAATAGCTTCTTGATGTTCTTATAGGAACCCTTATATTCTTCTTTCCAATCAATGTTATACTGATGCATTTATAAAATAACAAAAATTAATTGATGTTATGACCATACCATATAAGAAAAATGTAGTCTGTATTTTAAATTTTTTCTATATTTTCTTTGCTAATGAATAGACCAGGATGCACACAATAGACACATTCTGCATAGAATAATGTCAGTAGCTCTACAATGAGACAACTTACACAGCACACTAGTGAAATGAAAATGAGCACATGGTTTACCCAGATGAAGTACCAAGTACTCCTGTCAGAGCTCATTTTAACTTCTTTCCTTCTCTGGGCTGTGGTTCAAATCCCATAACCATCTCTATCTTCAAGTCAAATTATTTTGTTTCCATTGGATTACCATAGATCTGTATTATGCCTCTTTTCTAGTCACACGTCTATCCATTTGTGGGTATGATTTTTCTTTTCCGGTCAGTTTGCCATGGGTGTTCAGTTGTTCATTCATGTACTATCCTTCCACTGTATGCCGGCTCCTTTATAGGCTTCTCCTGACCAGAAAGTCTGATAGACTGTTCTGACCATGCTTTCCTACTTATTCTTCTATAGGATGTTCTGTTTGCATGAGAATGCAAGGCCTCTGAGACTTACTTTCCTTCTGACTTTTACTTGGTTTTCACTATAGGAACCTAACCATGAAGACCAACCTTTCATCATATTGTTATCACCATTCATTTGCTTTTTCATTCTGTTACAAACTTCTCTCATATGATCACTAGTTCAATGTCTACTTTATGGATCTCTTTAAACAATGCCAATGCATCAGTATCCAGCCAGAATAACAAGTCTAAGGAAATAAAAATCTTGAGAGATCACACATGGTTGGAGTCATCACTCAAGCTGCCCATATCTTAATGAATATCATTTAATTCTCCTTTCTCATTGGGATGGTCACTGTGCAAATAGGGCAATTTATAAACCTATGAGTTTTATAAGTTCAAACTTTTTGTGATTAAAATCACTGCTCCATTTTGCACTCAGTGCCTAGTTCTGTGCTTTAACTCTCATTTAGCTGTTTATACATTTTTTTTTGCATAGAGCTTTCTGTGCTTATTATGTGGCACATACTGTTTCCCAGTCTTAAAATATCTTGCCACATATTCAGGGAAACTAGAGAGATGAACAGCTAATTAAGCTATTTGGTGACTGCAAAGAAGATGCTTAATGAATGAGATGAAAAAGAATGGCCAGTTCAGAGCAAATGTGAGGGAGGTTTTTTTTTGCAAGAGAGGTGAAAATACTAGGGTGATTGTAAGTGCAAGACAAGCATATATGGTTAGACTGAAATGTATATGTGGAGGAAATACCTGGGAGGGGATTTTGGAGGGTTCCCAGGCAGGAAACAGCTAGAGGTTAGAACACTGAGGTATGTACAGGTAATAGGAGAAATGAACCTCTAGAGAGGTAGAGAGGTGGATACCTAAGAAAGGTGTGCATGGAATTGTTTGCATAGTTCTAGGAGTATGAGTATAGTTTCCTGATTTCTAACAGTAGTATATATAAAAACATGTAATTCACTTGATAAAGATAACTTTGAGCTACTATGCAACAGCCTACTTTTAACACAAAAGAAATATCATTACTTTATTGACTAACATTCCTCAAAAATTCATGTCAACCCCAAACCTCAGCATGTGATCCTATTTGGAAATATACTCATTGAAGATGAAATTTGCTAAACTAAGGCCATACTATGAGCTCTGAATCCATTGACTGGTGTTCTTTTAAAAAGAGAAATGTTCAAAGGCAGAGAGAGATACAAAATGTTAGCCATGCAAGACAAGGACAGAAACTGAAGTAATGCCATCACAATCCAGGGAATGCCAAGGAGACCTAGCTTCCCACTGAAGCTGAGAAGCCACAGAATGACTGTCACTGATCCTCTATAGCATACATGAACTTGCTAGTGCCTTCTTTTCAGACCTTGAGCATTCATATTTGTAGCCAGACTCAAATTTCTTTTGTCTCAGGCCCCATTGGCTATGGTTATTTGTTACAATATACTAAATACAACAACCTACAGGAATAAGGTACCTAAATTCACCTAATTTGGATAAGAACTTCAACAATTCCTCTTCCCTTATTGTCCTGAATGACCTAATTTCCACAGAGGGCTCCTGAGTTACATACACTAAAGGACTGAAACATTTGACTATGGATTCACCCTTGTTCTCTAATACAATAAGATTAGCTAAATGTGTCTCACGTAAGCTTAACTGTGTCTCTTTACATTTGCAAACAGGAAACTTTCAAGTGTTTTGAATTAAAGTGCTCCCTCCCCCAAACCAGGCAAAAATTAGTTCCAAGTTTGGTATATATTAGTTACATTTTATTCAAGGTCTTTACCTGAACATTGCTCAGTTAATTTAGAAATGTTCCATGTGTGGGTAAAATATGCACATTTGTATATTCTTTCATATAAAAGAAAATTCCTTAGGTTAATATGTGTTGGGTTTATGGCACAACATTGATAATTTGGTGAAAACAGGTTGCTTTACTCCTGTTCAGGTTTTAAGGAGATTGCTCTAGGAGATCACCAGGCTCTCCTACTTGCTATATACACTCACATGAGACATCAACACAAGGTCTTCAGATATTCCTCCCCAATCGTGAGCTTACCACTTCAGATAAAGGTGAGAGGACATTTATCAGGAGGCAAGAAAGAAGGCCAAAGCACTGAAAACTATAATATCAGCAATAATTTGTGGAAACTCAGGCCTATTTTTCAATAATGTTCAAACATTATTGCACAGATGTCAGCCTTTTCCAACGTATGGTCTGTGTCAAGGATTAGATAGATAAACACATTCACTCAACCAGAGAAATGGAACAGAAGCCGGCAGGAAATCCCAGACTCCATAGAGGGGATGAGCAGGGGAATGGACTTTCGCCTTTACAACAGGGGCTTGATTAGTTCTTATTGATGAACTGCTGGTAGCTAACTTACTGCTGTCACACTTTGCCTTCTCTTGAAGATACTGACTTTTCTTAGCTTTACATGCAAATTACATAACTGAGGGCCTCAACTTCAACAGGAAAAAATCACTAGGTATTTTGAGAATGGCAAAGGATACAGCAAATAAGAAAATGATCTATTTATTTTGAAAAGATATATAGTTTTTAAATAACAAAACACGTTATACCATCAATCACTATTCATAACTCTATAGCTCAAAGGAAGAGTTTAATAAATGGAATAGATAAAATAATTAGCTACTAGAACTCTATCAATATAAATAAAATATAGATCTTTATGAATTATATTTTGACCATTATTTAACAGTTTTTGCTGGTATCTATGTGAATGTAGTAAAGCATTTCATCAACATATTACTCAAAAGCTACAGTATGCTGAATACTTGTATAGGTTTAAGTTTTAAGTCATAGTTGGCAGAAATCTAGAACTTTTCATCTTTCACTTGGTCCTCCATCCATCTACTCATTCATTCACATAACTACCTGACAGCATTCTTGAATAGAAACATACTTTGTTCAAAACATTGTGATTAAGACTTATTCCTTTCACACAGGAAACTTCCCAGGACAGTGCAGAAAGCAATTGGTTGAAACACAACATGATTTATGTGCATATAATGCATAAATGTTGGTGACAGAAGAGCAACAGAGAGACATGACGATTCACTGTAGAAGACTAAAGAACTACATAAAAGGGACAATAGATGCAGCTAGAGCCTCTGAGGAGGCAATTCCTATATTATTAGGATTTGGGAAATGATTAGAAATGCTCTACTAAAACTCCACAGACAAATGTCTCTCAATGAAAAGGTAAATATTTTCAGTCAAGGGTAAAAGCAGACAGGGAATTAGGAGACTGAATTGTTTGTTATCAGCTCAGAGGAAGCTGAACTACCTTATTCTAAAAATAGGCAAGGGTAAAATAAATAAAGACTGAATGTGAGCCAACGATTTGGGATTCAGGCAGTCACTAGTCACATGAAAAAGCCTTCAGTTCAAAACAGGGATGAAGCTGAACCAGGATGACCAAGCCTAGTTTACAAAGACCTTGTTTCCTTGGAAACATATCCTGACTGCCAACTAGAAATACTTACATTATTTTAATGGAAATGCATAACAGAAGAGAATGTAAGATTTTGGGAAGGGAAAGATGTGATTGAAGGGAGATTCTAAATACAGACATTGGCTAAGTGTCAAGAAAGAGACAAAAGAACAAGACCATTAAGACAGAGTTCAATGAATGGAAGAACAGAAACCACCACAAGCAGAACTAAAGAGACAGAAATCAAAAAAAAAAAACTTGCTAGAAGGATGAGTTTTAAAGATAAAGAATATATTTTTCCTCTGGTCTGTACATCATAAAACATTTGGAGGGCATGTTTTATGTCATAAAGACTAGAAAATTAGAGATTCATGAGTTTTTCTTGTCAACATTCCTTAAGCCTTAACCATTGACCTTCAAAGTTAATTAAATATGAGTATGCTCCATAGTAAGAAAAAAGTCTTATTTTTGTAACTTAAAGACACACATACCCCACAAATTTTACAAAATTCACATTTCACACAAAAAATTACTATTGGTGCTATGTTCTAGGATTGTATCTATTAATAAAATGTCAATTAATAACTATATCATTTATTTTATTTCCACACTTCTTTTTTATTATCAATCATTTTATTCATTTATATTTCAAATATATCTCTCTTCGTGGTATCTCTTCCAGAACCCCTCCCCATTTCATCTTCCTTCCTTTTGTCTCTATGAGGGTGCTCCTCCTCCACACACTCACCCATGCCTCACTGCTCTAGCATCCCCCTATGCTGGGGCATTGAGCCTCCACAGGACCAAACGGACATTCACTCCTGTTAATGCCAGATAAGGCAATCCTCTGCTACATATGTATCTGGAGCCATGGATCCCTCCATGTATACTCTTTGTTTGGTGGTTCAGTCCCTGGGAGCTCTGGGTGGTCTGGTTAGTTTGATATTGTTCTTTCTCTGGGTTACAATCACATTCAGCTCCTTCAGTCCTTACCCTAGCTATTCCATTGGGGTCCATGGTCACTTGATCTTTGACAAAGAAACCCAAACATCCAGTGGAAAAAAAGACAACATTTTAAACAAATGGTGCTGGTTCAATTGGTGGTCAACATGTAGAAGAATGCAAATTGACCCATTCTTATTTCCTTGTACAAAGCTCAAATCCAAGTGGATCAAAGACCTCCACAAAAAAAACAAAACAACAACAAAAAAACCAGATACACTGAATCTAATAGCAGAGAGAGTGGGAAAGAACCTTGAACACATTAGCACTGGGGAAATTTTTCTGAACAGAACAACAATGGCTCAGGCTCTAAAATCAACAATTGACAAATGGGACCTCATAAAATTGGAAAGTAAGGCAAAGGACACTGTTAATAGGACAAAATGGCAATCTACAGGTTGGGAAAAGATCTTTACCAATCCTAAATCCAATAGAGGGAAATATCCAAAATATACAAAGAACTCAAGAAGATAGACTCCAGAGAACCAAATAAACCTATTAAAATAGGGTACAGAAGCTAAACAAAGAATTCTCAAGTGAGGATTGTCGAATAGCTGAGAAGCACCTAAAGAAATGTTCAACATCCTTAGTCATCAGGGAAATGAAAATCAAAATGACCCTGAAATTCTACCTCACACCAATCATAACAGCTAAGATCAAAAACTCAGAGGACAGCAGACACTGACTAGGATGTTTAGAAGGATGAAATTCCTCTATTGCTGGTGGGTTTGCAAGCTGGTACAACTACTTTGCAAAACAATTTGGAGGTTCCTCAGAAAACTGGAAATAGTTCTACCTGATGACCCAGTTATAGCACTACTGGGCATATACCCAAAAGTTGCTCCAACACATACCAAGGACACATGCACCACTATGTTTATAGCAGGCTTATGATAATAGCCAGAAGCTGGAAACAACCCATATGTCCCTCAATAGAAGAATGGATACAGAAAATGTGGTATGTTTACACAATGGAGTACTACTAAGATATTCAAAACATCTGCACATATTAAACAATTTTTGCTCTCTCTCCCCATTCTGTATATATTCATCTTATATAACACAACACAACACACACACACACACACACACACACACACACACGTACATATTTGCATATTTATAATAATAATATAATTTTATATTATGAACTACATAGTACTTATCAAATAAAAAGTAGAAAGAGAGTCAATATGGATCGACAGGGTATGGGAGGAACTAGGAGTCATAGAGGGAAAGGAAACTATAATCAGGATATATTATATGAGAAAAGAATGCAGTTTGAATAAAAGGGAAAGATAATTAAAAAGAAAACGAGTTATATTGCACTGTAACTCTCATAATAATAAAATACAATATGATAATAGGTCTAATAATTACTATAATTTGAAACTACTGAAGAATGCAAAGACTAAATATAAGAACAATTAAAATATTTAAGGTTTATTGATTATGCAGTAACAGTTTTTCCTAGTGTAGTGGTGATTGCCTATATTAATAATTAAACAAAACACTAGTATTTTGTCAAAGTTAATGAGATTTAATGAGTCTCCTTTGAATTTCAACCAATAGACATTTCTGTAGATCCTGTTATTGCTGTGACATGTCTACCAGGCCTAAGACTCTTAAGGAAAAAGAGGTCTTCACCCTTTTTCTGGCTCAGTCTTTCCAACTCATTTCTTTCACTCATATTCACACATATCTTATGCTGTTTGTGGCATGTGTTTATCTCCTGTCAATTCACAGTTCAAACTCTTCTAAACATGACTTTCTACTCTTTCTACTAAGTTCTCTTCAAGTATCTACAGATTGATAGATCTGTTGTTTCGGCCTACTATGAAATGCATTTCATGGAAGGGCCATCTGAAGTATGCTCTAGTTCTCCACTCTGCTTTCTCTATTAAAATATTCATTTACTCAACATTGTATCATAAACTTGGCTGCTTATTTGCTTAGTAACTGCCACAAAAATAGTCTAGGAAGCAGAGCTTCCTTTGGTTTCATTACATTACAATGATCAACATTTGGCAAGTGCTCAGTTAATTCTTATTGAGACATAATTCCAGTTAAGATGGGTTCTATATATGTGGTATAAGATGTGTCCTGGGGACTGAAAGAGGAGCAATCTTTTATAGAAGATAGGACTTCAACAGTGCTATCTTAATGTTGCTGGAGAATTGAAAAGTGAACAAACTAACCTTTATTTTTGGAAACATGTTTATGTCAGTTGCGATTTGAGAGTTTATTCCTTAGAATCATGTCATGGGATTTTGATGCCTAAAATCATATGTTAATAATTTTATAGTTTTAAACTTCTAGAAGTAATTATTTATTAAGATTCTTTTCTCATTACTAGAATAATCCCTTTTTGATAAATGATTTTGCTATAAAGGTATCTCTGTCTACTGTACTTGTTCTGTATCAGTCTGTGATGTTCTTTGCCACTTACAGCACAATAAGAAGATTCTTACTAGGTGCCAAGCAGACATGTCATGTTGAGATTAAGCTGTCTAGGTTAACATTGTAAGTTACTATGTTTTGTTGTTGTTGATGTTGTTAGGTAGAGAATTTTCTAAGGAAGCCTTTGAATCTTGACTATGTAAACTAACACAGGTGGCATTGTCATCAGTATTTAAACATTTGTAAAAATGAATACCATCACAAAAACCTGGTAAGGTAGTGCTTGAATAGCATTTGTATTCATAAAATGATGCAGTGTCTCATAATGTAATTTGATTTATTTTTCCATTAAATATGTTACAGCCATTCAAATCAATCAGGATGGAAATGTAAACATTTGAGTCATAACCATTTGACCCTTTATCCCTCATTTAAATGGATTTTGAATTTCTATATAAACCAGACTTGAGATAAGAATGGTTTTATGTTTATTTCAAAAGTGTTTCAAAATGAAATGTCAGCAATCCCTATCTTAAAATAGCATGCCCCAAAACTTATATTTCATGTTAAAAATCAGAAGCAGTCACAATTTTAATTAACCTCCAATATGTAAACATACACTTGATAAGTAGGCATTTCTGTTTGCTCTTTAAAAGATACAGTCAGTAAGTACAGATTATGCTCCAAATTAGATTATGTGTCTTGTAAGAGCATAACATGAGGGATACAATGGAGAATTTTTATGGGCTATGTAACAAGTAAAAATCATTCACTTACTTATTGATGAAAGTTATGTATTTGAAGAAGCAAAATTAGATAACAACTCTTTTTTTCTTCATACACGTTTTTACTTGAGGGCATAACTATGTTTCTTCTTCTCTATTCTAACAAAGGAGATACATAATGAACGAGTATCTCATGCATTCAGATACTTATAATACTGTGAAGACAGCTAAGCAGGTAAAAGAGTAATACAAATTTGGTTCACACAGATCTTAAAGACAACCTCATTTAAAGCTGCATCCTACCAAATGCTCATAGTTCAAGAGTAGCTGCCCAGCTGAACCAAGAACTTGTACTACTTATCTGCAGGGGACCTCAAACCTCATGCAGTAAGCATTACATTTGAAATCCAATCTCCTTCAGGAAGTTATTCTTTCTAAGAGGTTCTTTTTCCAGTACAATATCCAAAATGACATTCTTCCCCTCAGTATATTGATATGATTTTCTGAGCCCTAGCTTCAAAACCCATTCTTTAGTCTAAGGAATTCTTTTATTTTATTTTAATTTATTTTTTTAAAATTTATTTAATTATTTAAATCAAATCATAATTTACTTATTCACACAGGGGTTATAAAAACAAAAAGGCAGGATGTGGGGAAGGGAATGACACCAGAGCATAAGTGTTCAGGGGGAGTACAGATACCATTCAGAACAGGGTATCAGATGGTGAAGGTTCAGCAGACAGGTCATTATGACTCTGCCTAAGATTCACTTATCCTTATCTAAGTTGGTACTGTCCACTGAGGCTACCTATTTACAAGATCTATGACTACTCAGGCTGGTAAATTTCCACAAAAACTGCCTGTTTACAATAGCTTATAGCCATCTGTTTCAGTGTTTTTCCACAGAGACCCAAGACTTTGTGTTAGCATGTATGTATGTCAGGCCTATTGCTGATTTTAGGCCTATGGCTGATTTTTAGGCCTTCTGTGTATAAGTAGGGCTGCCCCTGACATCCCCTCCCTTCTCTAAGTATAGAAGGGCCATGGTGATTCTAATCTTGTGAAGGTAGGGATAGAGGTCCTGACCTCCAATAATTGAAGGGGACCTTGTAATGGCTCCGGTCCTCTTGTCTTTGTCCAGTGAGGCATGAGGGCCATACCCACCCTGATGTCTTTTTCCTGGAGAGGGGATAATTTTGACATCAACCCCTATGCAGTCAGGCTTGTCCCTCAGGGAACTCAGAGAGATTTATTTATTTATTTATTTATTTATTTATTATTATTTGGAACTTTTATTTACATTTCAGGTGTTTTCCCCTTACCCCCTTTCCCCCCTTCCTCCCAGGAATTCCCTATCCCTTCCCCCTCCTCCTGCCTCTATGATGGTGTACCCACACCCACCCTCCCCAGAACCTCACCTCCCACCCTCGAATACCCACCCCCACGATGTCCAGCCTTCATGGGGCCAAGACTCCTCAGAGAGATATTTTTAACTTTTATTTATATTCCTTGGAGTGTTTAGCCTCACAACCTAAGCAAGAATTCAGATCGCCAGTCAGAGGGGGTTCTGGGTGGCCCCTCTCTGCTTGGTCTAGGGGGGAAGTCCCTCTTTAGGTTGGGTGGAGATGGGTTTTGGGAACACCCTGGATAGAGTAACAACCTCATCTTGAGTCTCATGGTCCTCCATAGCTAACTTATGATAATGTATCTGAATAGGTTTTGTACCAAATTATCTATCTGTTGTATCACAAAGTTAGTCAGCCTATTCAAGGCCCAGGGACCAAAAGAAATCAGCAAAAATAACCAATTAATGGTCCAAGATGGGAGGAAGTAGGGTTGACAACCATGGAGAGGTTGAAAACCAATCCTTTTAAGAGCTCAGTCTAAGGAATTCTTTTTTTGTTTGTTTGTTTGTTTTTTTTTGTTTTTTTATTTTTTATTTTTTTAGTTTTTCTTTTTTTTTCCTTTTTTAATTTTATTTTTTTGCTTATTCACTTTATAAGACCGTCCCAGTCACCCCCTCCCACAATCCTTCCCCATCTCTTGTTTTCTGAGTACCCCCCTCCTGTATCCCCACCCTGCCACTTTAAGTCTCTGAGAGGCTAGGTGCTTCCTCTCCCATTGAGGCCAGATGAGGCACCCAGCTAGAAGACCATACTCTATATACAGGCTGCATGTTTTGGGATAGCCCCACTCCAGATGTTTGAGACCTACATGAAAACCAAACTGCACATTTGCACCATATGTGCAGGGAGGCCTAGGTCCAGCCCATGGAGGTAGATCTGTGTAGACTAGTATGCTCCACGGTTGGTGATTCAGTTTCTGAGAGCTCCAAGGGTTCAGGTTGGTTTACTCTGTTGATCTTCCTGTGCAGTTCCTATCTCCTTAGGGCCACAATCCTTCTGCCTATTCTTCTATAAGAGTCCTCAAGCTCCATCCACTGTTTGGCTCTGGATGTCTGTATCTGTCTGAGTCAGCTGCTGGTTAGAGCCTCTCAGAGGACAGCTTGCCCCTGTCTGTTCCAGGCTGGAGGTTTAGATCCTGGGAGCTCTGGTTGAATCTTTTGATACTCGATTCTAAAAAGGACAAAAGCACCCTCACTTTGGTCTTCCTCCTTCTTCTTGAGTTTCATGAGGTTTATGAGTTGCATCTTAGGTATTGTGTGTTTTGGGGCTAATATTTCGCTTATCAGTGAGTGCATACCATGTGTGTTCTTTTTTATTTTACTTTTATATTTTTATTTTGTTTCTGAAGGCTTAGGGTTGTCTTTGTTTTATGTTACATAATTTTATTTTGCTTATATCATTGAAGGAAGCCAGAATTACCAGCTAGAATCTACAAACCTGGGTTTTAGACTTTCTGGTTTATATTCAGTTATAAAATAGACTGCGTATCAGCTAACCAGGAGGAATAATCTGCATTAGCTATGATATTAAGAGTATCTTTGTGTTCTTCAACACCTGGGGTTGTGAAAAAGGCCAGAAAATAAAGAAAGTCTTTGCAATATATAAATACTAGCTTTAGTGGGGCACAAGTTAATATTATGCCTTTTTTTAGATTCTAACTTAGTCATATCTCTGCAGTAGAGGTGAGTCAATAATTTTAATGCTCAAGTATATGTGACACTATAAATATACCAAGGAATAGTGAGATTACAATAGGCTTAACTTTGTGGTGTGTTTATACAGAACTTTCAATATGAGAATATCACTTGAGCCAGTGAAATTGGAACTTTAGATTTCCCACATCCCAAGCCCAAATGGGAAAGCATCATCCAATCCATTAAGGTTTGAATAAACAAAAAAGACCTGTCTATGAAATACATTGGGTTTTGCTGTTCTTTAACCAAGATTCACATACTCCATTTGCTTTTCTGGAGTTCTGGCAGACTGGATTAGATACCACATGTTTTCCTGGGTCTCTAGCTTTCAGAAAACAAATTATGAAATATATGGCCATTATAACTATATAAAGTATTACATAATGCAATTCTATTTATCCTTCTGTATATATCTCTGTATATAGTCTCTATCTCTCTCCCTCTCTCTCTCTTTCTCTCTCTCTGTCTCTCTCTCTCTATACACACATACACACACACACACACACACACACACACACACAGAGGAACAGAAAATACTGGTTCTGTTTCTCTAGGGGACTCTGACAAACACAACAGTAAGCAATTCTTCTAGATGTAATGGTGAATGAATCTGTCCATATGTATAAAGTTTTCTAATAAATATAGGTCTCAATTCTTTGAACTTTTGTTATCACGATCAGAATGAGCACCGCTATTCTTGAGAAAGCCATTTTCTACAAGATAACTCACAAAAAGATGATATTACCCCCAGATTTATATCTTATTTTCACAAAACTAACTGCTTACAGTGGTGGGCCTATTTGTGACTTAAGGTATTTTATTTAATTTTTAGTGATAAATGTGCAGTGATAATTTACAGAGAAAGTCTCCTTAAATTCTTACAGAGTACTTCAGATTACAACACTTACTGCTATAAGATAAAAATGTGAAACTGACATTTTATAGGAGATGAATATGTGCATAATTATTAACCATTATGCATGGAGTCTTTAAACATACTTGCTTATTGGGTTGCTATCCAGTATGCCAGATAATCATAGACTCCAGGAACACATGGGCCAGAGTGGGTCACAGAGGAGACATTGTTCAAGGTAGTCTCCTGTATAAGCTTCACTATTAAAAGTCTTAGCTGAAACAACTCCATCACCAGAAACTCCAGCTCTTGCCTCACACACATTTCTCAGTACATAACATATATTTAAATACATATTTACTTTGGCCATTAGATAACTGGTTTCATAAATCTTTTCTCTCTTCTTATTGTAAAAGTATAGTGTTATGGATACTGACAAAGCTGCAATGAAAATTAAACCATATTCATTAAATAGCTTCCAAGCATAGTAGAAACCTTGTTCATGCTGTGATCAAGTCACTCAAGTGAAGAGTTACCTCATGGCCATCAGCTTGGTAGAGACATGGAAGAGTTTCAGCACATTCTCCCATCATGGTTGATTGTTACTGAAGCATCCAACTGCTAAAATAATTTTCCAAGGATGGGAGAAATCTTGCTCTGCCACATTTGGCTGTTTCAATGTTATGAACAAACTTATTTCTCACACTGACTTGTTTTCTTAATTGTGAAAGACAATTAAATACTGGAAACAGTTTCTCTTTCATACTGCATTGAAACCAAAACAAGGATTTAAATAATTGAAAGCCAAAACCATTCATATAATATTTTCTTGTAAATGACCTGATCGCCTCAAGAGTTTATTGTTGCATTGTGGAAAACAAAATTTACTCATTATAATGCTATATCACAATGACAGTCAACATGTACAAAGTAGGACTAAATAATTTTTATTGGATATTTTATTTATTTACAATACAAATGTCATCCCCTTTCCCCATTTTCCCTCACTAGATATCCCTATCCCATCCCCCATCCTCCTTTATGCTTTTACATCATTTTAATTACATGCATGGTAGAAACAGTGATCATGGGGAGTGTTCACGTAATTGGATTTTAACGCCTTGCTTTTTCTTTCACTATTTATGTCTATTGTCTTGCATGTTCCTTGACTATTTGCATCTATTGTATTGCTGGACCCTCAGCCTAGGACTAAATAATTTTTAAAGAATTTATTTGCAGTTTGTTATGGATCTATCCTTTTTATGAGATTGAATTAATCTTATACTAATCCTACAAAGAAGAAAATGCCTTTTTCAGTTGAATTCCTCATCAAGCTGAGATGTAGAATGTTAATTCTGTAGCAATGTTGATGAATTCTGATGCTAAAAATACTCATTTTAATGCACCATGAAATACTTAAGTTTGAGGCTATTTGTAAACTAATAGAATATATTTCAACTCTTAGAATAAATGCTTTATTAAAATGTACATTTGAATCAGATACAACTCTGAGACCCAGTAGTTAAAGTTGCTGCATCCTCAATAACAGTAATTAAAGCTTACATCTCATCACTAATAAAATGACAAAATGAATATTATTTATACTTGATTAAAATTCAAATTTATTTTAATAAAAAAAGATATAAATGTCACTGAACCAAAAGTAAACATAGTTTGATCGTTTTCCCAAATCCACTAGATGAAGGTTATGTACAAATTCGGGGTAAACAGAGGCAGAAAAAGAATCAAGATTCTTTCTTTCCTTGGAGTCAGCATGATGAAGACTCATTCTTGCAGCTAAGCTCTGCAACTTAAAGTTGGCTGTGAATGCATTCTATTGCTTAGTTTCCTGTATATGAAATGTGACCACTGATTCCTGCATTATTAGGTTTGTGCTGTTAGAATGAGCACAGGAATATCTTGCTCTTGCCTTTCTGTAAACCAGGAAATACAGACTACCTTTTCTAAAATATGTTTTGAAATTAAACATAATTACATTGTTGCCATCCATCTTTTTCTTCCTCCCAACCCCTTCTATGTAACTCTTTCTTGAATTCTGTCAAATTTATGGACTTTTTAATTGTTACATTTGGATCTTTTAAGTAAAATTTATCTACCTGGGCTGACATTGCTCCCCACAAAGAGCTATAAACCGTCAACCCAAAACCCTAACACCATCCTGAGAAGCCCTGTTGTGAGTTGTTGATAAAAGTTGTCCCTTAAATTCTCAAATATTACAGGCTATTGCTATCATCCATGATTGCCTCCCAGAGGTGAATGGGAAATCCCTATTTCTGGAAATGCTCATGGTACAGATACCCACGCTCAATCTTACCTGAAAGTCTGTTGCCTGTGGACTAACATTTTGGTGCCAGAAGGTGCCATGCAGACTGAATTGTACGGGATTTCTCAGCTCCCACATTTGTGCTGTGTATATTTAACTACATCATATTGCTCTGTTATAGAAACTTGCACTTGGAAGATGTTTATTCAGTTACTTCTATTTTAGGGAAGGGAGTTAATCCTCCCTGTGGTGGTTTGAGTGATAATGGCATCCATAGAATCATATATCTGCAAGCTTTAGCAGCCAGTTGATGAACTGTTTAGAAGGATTAGGAGGTGCAGTCTTATTGGAGTAGCAGTGTCTTTGCTGGGGATGTGTATTGCTGGGCTTTTCAAAGCCCACAACAGGAGCAGACCTACCTCTCTCTCTGTCTGTCTCTGTCTGTCTCTGTCTCTCTGTCTCTCTTGTCTTTCTCTCTCTCCTCTCTCTCTCTCTCTCTCTCTCTCTCTCTCTCTCTCTCTCTCTCTCTCTCTCTCTGTCTCTCTCTCTCTCTCTGTCTCTCTGTGTGTGTATCTGTCTATCTGTCTGTCTCTCTGTCTCTCTCTCCTCCCTTCCTCCATTTCTGTCTCTTTCTTTCTTTCTCTTGGCCTGTTTCCAGTAGATCAGGATGTAAACTTATCAACTACTTCTCCACCTCCATATTTGCCTGACTATAACCATGCTCAATGTGCTAAAAGTAATAGACTATGCCTCTGAAATTATAAGCAAGCTCCCAAATAAATGTTTTATTTTATAAAAGTTATCTTAGTTATTATATTTCCTTACAGCCATAGAATGGTGATTAATGTATTCCCTTAAAGGAATAATAAATACTTTTCTTTTCATTCATCTTTGGTTTGGTTTATATGATGGTTTGTATATGCTTGGGCTAGGGAGTGGCACTATCAGGAGGTATAGCCTTGTTGAAGTAGGTGTGTCACTGTGGGTGTGGCCTTTAATTCCAGCTACCTGGAAGGCAGTCTTCTCTTAGAGGCCTGCAGATGAATATGTAGACCTCTTAGCACCCCTGCACCGATGCCTGCCTGAGTGCTGCCATGCTCTCACCTTGATGATACTGGACTGAATCTCTTAATTTAATTTAATTATTATGTCATGGGTACTAATTTAGTAAAAACAAACAAACAAAAGCCATGGAGAATCCTTCTAGACTATGGACTAATCTCATTACATAATCTCTTACCAAAAATCTAGATAAGATATTGGCTTGATAGTATCCTTTAGTGTATCAAGGTGAAGGAGGTATGTGTACATCATGGCAATTTGTAAAGTAGGAGGACTTATTTTGTGTTTTTTTTCTGGTCTATCCCCCTTCATACTCACATAGCTTTCTCTCTTTAGTTAGGAAATAAAGATTCACCTGGAATTAATATTCACAAGAAGTGAATGCCACCGTCAACATGACTGTGAAGTAGATCTTTACTCAAGCAAGCCCTCCTAATGCTGAGACATTTTAGTGAGTTCCTCAAGTTTCGGTAGCCCCTAATCCTAAAATTATCCGTTTGCTACCTTATGATTTCAAATTCTGCCACTGTTATGAATTGTAATGTAAATATTCGACATTCAATTTCTGATACGCAACGCACAGATTGAGAAACACTGCTTTAGATGAAATCTAACCTGGTGAACATGTTCATTGCTACTGCAGCAAGACTAGGGTTTCATTCAACCTTACCGAGATCTCCTTTATTACTGGACTTCTTGCATATAGACTAGGGATTTGTTAGTTTGGTTAGTTAGTTAGTTAGTTAGTTAGTTAGTTAGTTAGTTAAGTTTAAAAAAGTCACAGAGTTTATGTTACTTTGTTATACAGTAAGAGATAACAAACACAAATTCATGCCTTTTTTTTCTTTAGCTATAATTTTTAATATGTGCTTAGTAAGGAGTTAGAGGGGCTTGAGGACGTGAGAGGAATTAGAGAGAAGAGTTATTGGTGGAGAATGATGGAAATAAAGTACTCATATATAAAATTCTAAAAGAAAATTAAAAGAAATATACACATATGAAAGGAAATGAGTCATGGCAGAGGGAATGGTTCAGTGGGCAAGACCACTTGCTGGTGCACAAGCAAGAACATGAGAGTTTGTTTCCAAAGTATGAGGAGCTCCAGGTTTAGGGAGAGACCTTGTCTCAAGAAAATAAGGTTGACAGCGATACAGCAGAGAAGCTGACCATTCTCTAGCATCAGTGAGTGCCCACAGTCACATACACCTACACATATGTGTGAATATACTAAATGCAGAGGTATCACACAAATGACAGGATAAGCATAAAAGAAATGGAAACAAATAAGGTGTTTTTTTCAATAAAAACATAGCCCTTCCATTTTACCAGAATGATATAATAAATACAAATGATTGAGGCAAACAGTTATATAAAGGAGAGAGAAGGTACAAAAATGTCAAAGATGTACAGGTCCAATAAAGAGAATGCTTTCAGAATTTTCCAAGGTTATGATCTTTTAAGTGATAAGGTCTAGATCAACCTCAATTTATCCTAATGTTCCCACACTTTGATATTTTGGGCAATGCTAATGCAATATCAGATATAATTTGTCTATTAACCATGTATTACAATTGAATTATAGCTTTGCATTATTTGTCTCAAAACAATTGTATTGAAAATATGTGTTAAGAGCAATGAAGAGTTGAAAAAAGGTGGAAATTAATCCAAAGACATTACCACTAACAAGAGAAGACCATGGCAAATGTCTATACCATCACTTGGAGGTTTCAGAGGTTGGGAGGCCATCAGCACAATGAAATATTTTCCCTACATATCTTGTGAATCACCACATGTAATTAAGCAAAGTGTAAAAGCACTGTTGGCAGACATTTTGCAAATACTCTGAGGAGTTTGATTAAAGAAGAGGAAATGTCCCTGCAAAAGACAGCAATATCATAATCAGATGTAAACCTTGTATAATGAAAGTTGAATTTATTCTCTGGGACACCATAGTTAATTAATTTCACTCTATAAGAGACAGGCAAGAAGGCCAATGAGTAATGTGGACAGCCTGAAATGTGGCTGAAGTCTAAAACATTACTATTAGAAGCTTCAAGTCTCAGCAGTTTCATGAAGAAGTGTTTAATTGCAGGTATATTTGATTTGAAAAGTTTTGACACACTACTCTGTGGTGGCATCACCTTTTAAGATATAGCACATAAACTCATTAGCAGAACATTCTAAGTTAGGCCCCAGCAAGTGACCACTGGTTCTTGTGACTGTTCCATTGGTGATCCACTCCTTACCATTGTCATGTCAATCATTGAAGGCTGGGAAGGATGGGATGTTACAATATACTTGTCCTTGTGTCATGATTTTTTCAAATTACAAATGACTGCCCCAGCACTGGAGCACTGGTGATCTATAGAACATTTTAGAGCAAAGTCTAGAAAAAATAATTTAAAAAAGAGAAGTTATTCTCAAAGGAAAAGGAAATGTAAAAATAGAACTAATATTTTTAATAATCACTAACTGAATTTGGCTTATAAGTGAAATTTAGACATTCAATATCACCATTTAAAATGCAATTATGAAAATACAATAGTTTTCCATTTCTTTTGTCTTTCATCTAAGTTTCTCCCTATTATTTATTAATTATTTCTTGCAGGGACCCCAGAGGTAAGAATTATATTACTAATACTCTGGGTGGAGAGATTTGAACAATTTAGCTGAAGTGAGCAAGTTTGAACTTAAAATAGTATAGTTATTTCCTCAGTTCAAACTTTAGAATTGGAAGAGACAATTTATATGACCTAATGCAGCTATTTTATATTATATAAAATAAAAGCATAAAAGATAGGAAATGGGTTGTAGGGTTAGAGAGTCAATAAGGAGTAGCCCCCACATTCTGCAGTTAGGCACTCATCATTTCAGTCATTATTTGACATGTGGACCAGGGTATTCAGCAACATGGTGTGACTTTCTATATTAGAAATGTGATTTGGTTCCATTTGTTACAAAATCCTGAAATGGTGCATGGAACATACACAAATATTCTTTGTGTATTATTCTTTAGAAATCTATTCCAATATTCCTGGAAAGAGAAGATGGGGCAAACAGATATAAGGTGATGATATGCATGAGATTTAAGTTGGGGAACTTCCATAGCCCCTTTAGACAAAATTTCAGTGGGCTAGAAGCAGTACAAAGGATTAACATGTCCTTTATCTAAAATTCACTTAATTGTGTAAGTACAATTTTTGGTCGAAATTTCACAGAAAGACTAAGAGTCAAGAGGGGTAAACCATTTAAGACAAACAAGCATGTTCAAATATGACAGCAAACTTTCCAGGTTGTCTTATAATTTTGTATTATTTTTGTATTTGTGAGATGCTATGCAACAACTTCATAGACATTGTAGTTGAACTGGAGAGTAATTCCTTCCATTACTTAATAATTGGTCAGTTTGAACATGATCTTGTATCAGTGTTGTAAGTCCTAAATATGAACAATATTGTAGAGGAAAACTGTAACTTCTTCTTCACTTTCATGGTGGTAATCCCGTATGCTTGAAACCGATCAAATGGATTTTTCCACTCCACAGTCTGATCACAGAAGCAATCTTACCATTTCTTCTTGGATAACTTTTACTTTTCCTTTGATCTTAATATCCTCCTAAACTTCACATTTAATAAGCTAAATGTCTTAAAGCAGAAGCATATGGACAGGATTGTTAGAATGCAGAGTAGTCGTTAACTGCTATTTACTACATCCAAGCATGATACTATTGCAATAACCAAGGACAATGTCCTGTTCCAAGTCTTTTTCCTGTGATGCCTTTTTAATAAGGAAGGGTTAGATAAGATGCTTTCTTGATCCTTTCGTCTTTGAAAGTAAACTTAACTGAGCAGTACATTACTAAAACTGCAGCGCAAATAGCAAACTTTAGAAAGAGTGAAGCATGGTAGTTCTTTTTTTTTTTTTGTTTGTTTGTTTGTTTGTTTGTTTTTTTTCGAGACAGGGTTTCTCTGTGTAGCCCGGCTGTCCTGGAACTCACTCTGTAAACCAGGTTGGCTTGAACTCAGAAATCCGCCTGCCTCTGCCTCCCAAGTGCTGGGATTAAAGGCGTCTGCCACCACCGCCCGGCTAGCATGGTAGTTCTTTCTCACATTATATTTGTACAAGAATAATTCTCTACAAGTCCCATTAGCATATTTAAAAAATTATTGCCACAATTCTTTTCTTGCTCAAACCTTGCAGTGTTAAAAAAAGCATTAAAAGAACCCAAAATTCTGTATACTAGAATGTTCTCTATACTAGAATGACTTCCCTTTAGTTACAGAACAGTTTTTCTTCATATTTAACTGGATATTTTTGTATATTTAGTTCTGCATAAATGATGATGAACATATTTCTTTAGTGGATGCTTAATTTTCCTCCCCACTAATTACCAATCACTGTAAAATGCAATTCCATAGAACAAGAACAGACTATTTTTCTGACTTTACCCATGGATTCTTGAATAAATATGAGGAATGAAGATTCGCAAACTTTCCTTTACCAAAATGTATAAAACAGCTTTGGATTTTATGACTTTCAGAAATTAAATTATTTTGTACATTATAGACAATAAATAGATCTTTATATGCTGGGATAACAGCATACTGGGAAGTATTACTTAATAGAAGTTATAGTCAGAATTATTTGTATGGCTTAAAAAGATTGTGGTCAAAAGCCAGTCATTAAAGAAGCACGAACAGATTCTTTCTCAGATTTAAGTTTCTTAATACTGGAATTTGGGAGGCTGTGTTAATTCCTTTAATCTCTTGAGAGCAGCTAACATTATATATCTAACATGTGTTATATTCAAATGAACTTATACGTTAAAATAAATTATATATAGTTATAGTTAAAATATAATACAGTTATATTTTATTACAAACTTTATCTGTAGACATTTATTTTTTAAAGAAAACGTGCATACTATAGAACTGTTATAGCTCTTCAATTTTTTTTTGTTGTTGTTGAGAAATTAGCTTTTTAAACACAAAGGCCTTGGCTCAATGAGTTAAAATTCAGCTGAATAATTGAATAGAATATAAATACTAGAAATTAAATTCAATGTTATTATAGAAGAAACAGATATTAGATGTGAAAGAGATACTCATCATACAGTGTTAGAATATTGCATAATACAATATGGATTATATGATTAATTAGTCAATTAGTCATTAGTTAATTGGTATAATCTAGGAAGTTGTAGGCCAATTATGAGGTGCGAGTGTTGTTTTAATTTTTTTTTATAAATCCTTTTCCGTGTATATGCTTATTATCCTTACTGTTATTTTAATACACCACTTTTCTAACAATGTATGAAACAAAAATACACAGAGTAATTTTGATAGTCAGCTAGTACCTATGACATTGGTGTCCTAGTATGATACTGGGCACTAGAATAAATAACTTAATAACTAAAGAACTAATCAATATTATTAATGTAAGTTTTACCTCAGGAGAAATTATCTTATACTAAAAATCATTATATCCTTGTTATATGCTAAGTAGACTCTGGGCTTGAAGTTGCTTTAAAGTATGTATCTTATGACAGTGAAATGAGTGTTATAATAAAGAGAACTTTTTATGTTATAGTGATACCTATAAAGATCTAATTATCACTAAATTGAGAATATGCTTTTCTTTGTTGGATTAACTAGAGGTTTTTATAACCATTATATTCCAACCTTGTGACAAAGGGCAGGGAGGTGACAAGGCCAACTCTGTGCCCTTTCTAGAGACAAGCCTTGTGCCCTGCCCTAGAAATCTAAAAGATGAGTGTGGAACACACACTTAACCTCTGGGCATTTAAACTTTCCTATCATCTGTAAGATGAGAATAACATTTGCCATCAGTTCCACAAAGGGGTTGAAAGGGACTCAGAAAGGCCACAGAAACCACTTTGAACTTCTCATAAGTAAGCTTTTACAGAAGTACAAAGCATCACATCAAAAGGTCCATTCACAACCCTCTGAGACATCCGTGAGCTTCCTGGATAGGATAATGTGTAGACCTGACACTTAGTGTTTCTTTTCATTAAAATAATTGCCATAGCAATTTCTTTTCTTTTTGCCTTGGACATTATTCACATGTACCTTTGTCAAATCCTGACACCCCCTTCTCAGATCACCATGAGGGGTCTCTAAGGCTCATTTTTTGGGGCATTCAACTTTATTATACAGCCACTTATACAAAGTGTGTAACATTCTACTTTGCTCTTGAGATATGTTCAGAAAGAAATCCTGTAAAAGGTAAGTAGAATGTCTTGGTAGGTTATTTATTACTTTAGGTACTGTATCTGCATTTGACACAGGACAGTACTAATTCTCTTATTTCATTGACCCTTTATTTGTCTGGAAACATTGCTTTTTTTCCCCTCTAGTTATTGTGCCTGAATTTTTGAAAAGCATCTATCATCTATCTATCTATCTATCTATCTATCTATCTATCTATCTATCTATCTATCTATCTATCGATGTTGGGTAGGGATTACTCATTAGTCTTACAAAGTGATTGTGTTTACTGAAGAATGCTAAAATTACAATGCTGTTCTAATCTTTCACCAATACTTTAAACAGATTCCCTCTACTAAAATCCCCTTAGTCTACTCATTAGTGGTGGGTTCCACCAGAATCTCTTGTACATGTTACTTTTTAGAGTAGGTTGTAAACACATACTCACTGAAGCAGTTTTGCAAGGCCCAAATAAATATCTATCCACTGATAAGTTGGTAAAAAAATTATGCAAGGTTATGGGACTGAATGTAGCTTAGATATAGGGAGGAATAATAGAAGTTATTAATGTGCCATAACACAAATGGATATCAAAAACACTAAGGGAAAAACTTAGTCATCCAAAGTCAGAAGTTCTAAGAATCTCTTATGTAAAATATTCAGAATTGGTACAGGCCCACATATAAACTGGAATTGTGGTTATCAGGAGACAGTAGAGGATAGAAATAGGGAGCAAATGCTGTATCAATTTCTGTTTCCTTTTTGAGATAATAGACATGTAGACCTGAATAAAGTCGTGAATACTCTACAGTATAAATTTGTCTGCATAATATAAAGCAATAGATACATACTGTTTTCCTACACATGCACAAATATATACAGGGGAATACACACATACACATATATATACCTATATACATACATATATATATAATATATATTATATATATATATATACACACTACATACATACATAGAGAGAGAAAATAGTTCTGAAGTATATAACATGTGTATCCTATCAGCACAGCTACAACTATAGAGTGCTGGCTCCACACTAAGCTACTGTATGATTAACAGACCAGTTTTTTAGACTCTCCTCGTGTGAATTTTGTTTCTTTGTAAGAGATCCATAAGCTTGTTATAGACACATGTCCTCATGTCTATCACTGAACTACAGGCATTGAACTACATTTTCTTAGGAGTGATTATGCATAATAATTCACTTAAAATCATTCTAACAAATATCTTTATGCATTAGCCATCTATTTTATTTTATCTTTAATTGACAAGTAAAATATAATTTGTCTTAAAACAATAGGGCCTGTTTTGGATCTGTTTCTGCTAGTTGTTATCTTTGAGTGGTTTGTGAACATTCCCTCTTTTAATCTTCTCAAATGATGGAAATCCTTTTTCTCAGAAGAAATGAAGCTCATGAATGGGAAAGTAATTTGATGTATTATGTATTCATAGTAGGAGAGAGACAAATAACAATTGCAGGGTTTTACTCACAAGCTCTTAAAGCCCTTCCTCCACGTTTTCAGTCTGAGACTCTACAGAGTCACTGTCATTTTAACTTTTCTAACAGATTCCCTGGCATCCTCACACCTGCTGAACAGAGACTGCCACTCACTGCTAGATTCCTTAACAAAGAGTCACTTCTCTATCAGCTTCCATGGAAAATTTCAGACACCATTGACTATAGGGATGTGACTGTATTCTGTGCCTCATCCATCCCCTAAGCCTAGGATAGTCTTAATAAGAGCCTCTATTTTCTACCCCTGCCTAGTCTCCAGTGCTGCCTTGACATACTTTCCCATCTTTTCCAAAGGGGTAAAAAGGATTAGGAGGCCCTGTCTATGCTTGTCCTGGCTCAAACCCTACAAAAGATAGCTTGATTTCCTTCACTGATTTCATCAATGTCTTTGCCTAGATATGTTTGTGCTCCAAGCACATTTCCAAGTAATATATGAACCCCAAATAGTATTTATTTTGCTTTTCTAAATAAGCTCCCCTTTAAAAAAAAATCCACTTTCTTACTTTTTCCCATTTCCTCATGGCACTACTCTCTTCAAAGTTATAAAAATTCATCTTCAGGCGAAATCCATTTGTTGATGTTCAGCTTTAGCTCAGCACCTGCCTTGTCAGACAGTTAACTTTGAGAACTCCCCCTCCTTCCCTTAGCCTGAGGCAGTCAGCATTTCATCTCTTTTCCTCTTTGTTTCTCTTTTTCATTTCCCCTGTTCTTTGACTTTGCTTTACCAAACACCTTAACATTTTTAGAGTCTGATAACAGAAGAATAAAAGCTGTGGAATAGGTCAGAGGAAGAACCTCTGCTTTGGCAGGCATGAGGTCTTGGCTTTGAACCTCAGCAACAAGAAATTGATACATTGTTATACAGACTAAAATAGTGTGATGTCCATTTTCTGGATTTATCAGTCAATAGACATGTCTTGAGTATCTACTGCATGCATGCCCTATGCTAGATAAATAAAAGACAATAATGACACGTGCTATTTTTTTCAAATGTCTAACATAAAGACATGTGCTGACAGTCATGGTGAATATTCTTTCATTTGTGTATAAACTCATTTTATATGTACTGAGTGCCTACAGTACCTCAGATGCTTACTACCTTACCACTGTCCAGCCACTGAGGACACAACTGTGAGCACACCTAAGTGTGAGCTCTCCTCATACAGCTTTCTCTTAGGCAATAGTAACTAGACAGCTTATTAAGCAAATATAAGGAAGCAAATTATATTTTGAAGGGAAAATGTCATAAAGCCCACTTAGGGCAGTGACATTCGGAACTGTCTTGTTATGAAACTTGAATGACAATGAAAGTCATTAATAGTCAAAGAAATTATTACATGAAAAGGACCTTACAAGCCCTCCCAAAATTTGAATATTAAAAAGGTATTAAAAAAAGAAGGTCATGGGAATTCTTACAAGATAAGTAATTTAATTTGGAGAGTTCTTTTACATCATGCTAATGAAGGAGATTGGGTTTACTACTAAATGCCAAGGAGAATCACCAGGATGCTCCGGTAAGAGAAGATATATTCTAATCATTGTTCACTAAAATGTATCTGCAGTTTGGATGTATAGTTGGTTGTGTATAGGGAACTATGGAGCAAGAGGATGAGCTATGAATATACTGCTGTTGTGTCAGTAATAGGCGACTTTATAAGTTCACATTGGTAGCAGATTAGATGCTCTGAACTGGTACTATCTGGGTAATATGTTGTGTTATACATTGTCAGGATATATGCTAAGTTGCTGCTATTTGTGTCGACCAACCAACATTGAAAGGTTTTGAATATTATACTTTTGTTTTGATCATATCTCAAACCTTGGTATCTAAAACAGAGGCTTACAAAAAGTAGGTATCAAATAAGTAATTTTATTTTATTTTAAAGCAAATAAATAGTCCAAATATAGGCACTGACATAAAGCTCCTATGCTTTGGCTTGAGCAGTTGTATTTACTGAGAATGTACTTTCAAATGTGATAAAAGTAGCAAAAGAGGCTCATGGGTAAGAGGAAGTTTTCCATGAGGGGGATTTTCCACTTACACAACCTCTTCAAAAGTATAGGTATTTATTTTATACTTTCAAAATATTTTCCATTCATTCAAAACCTCTCATTTTATTTGGACTGAAACTAAACAAATGCTGGAGCTAATTTATTCAAATATGTTTTCTTGATAAACCTTGTTAGTGAATCTTGAAGTCTTAGGGTTACTGTTCTGGCCCCTGCCTCACACATATTTTATCAGGATTTCTGTGATGACAGGTATACTCTGTCTTGTTTATCATCATGACACAGATTAAGATTTAAAATACACGGGTCTAAATACTGTAATACATAGTCAAGACAAAAATGAAAATATTCATGATGGTTTAGGACAGGTTTTCTTGCCTATTAATAAAATTGTCCATGTTGTTTGGATTTTCTTATCTGAATGAATGCATCTGTCCACTCAATCAAATGTTTGTTGGTGGTGATGGCTTATTTATTTTTTATTCATTAAATTTATATCACAGTGCAAGCAATAGAATATTGCAGAAGTAATTTTAGCTTTACAAAATTCTTATCCCACATTTGATTTTATTTTCAGGATTAAGATGATAGAGTTAGGAGTTCTTGTTCTAAGTCCCCTATGACTAACTACTTACTAGTTACTAGTTAATCAGATAGCTTTTTTTTTTCTCAGTCACAAACTATCCATGTAATTCAAGCTGGCCTTCAACTCATGAACATTCTGTCTTAGATTTCAACTAGAATTAGAGGTAGGCACTACCATGTCTACCAACAAGGAGCATACTTAAGCAAATTTCCACCAACTGATTTATTAATAGCCATGTGGTAAGTGTGACCAGGTCAGAGGCCAATGGTTTTGTGTTCAACATGAAAGGACAAAAGGTAAATTTAGAGTTTGGGTCATAATATTCTAATATTTCCTAGTAAAACTAAGAGCATAATAAATCTTCATTGACAGAATAATTCCTTAAATAGTTGCTGTAGGGTTTCAAAGGATGTAGAGTCATCTTACCATGCACATAGAAACTTTAGTAACTATGATCTTTCCTTTTTGATAGTTGGAGACCAATCTTCCAGTTCTTTGTGGACTTTGTCCTTGTAAAATGAAAGTTATTATCAGGAAGGAAATAAATTATAGCCTGAAGTAATTCATGATGTTTCATATTTCTTTAAGACAAAAATTCTTAAAGAGCAGAAATGCTTTTTTTCTTTTCCTCAGGTTTTGTTTTTTGTTTTTTGTTTTTTTGATTGTTGTTGAAGGACAATTTTAATTTTATTAGTGTTTAAAAACATATCCTTCATTTTAGGAGAAAATCCTGGCAGCCGCCAGGAGGAGGTGGAGAAATTAAGTCTTCTAAGTTAGAAGTGGAATAGCAATACATAGTTTGTATATAGAAAAATTAAAATCATTCCCTAGATTAGAAGTGGGGTAGTGAGCTGAAGAAAAAGCCCTCAGAGCCAATAGCTCAGCAACTACTGTTGACTATACTCTTCTTATGTTTTCAATTCCCTGAACATTTCAAAGTGTTTCAGTGGCCGTATACCCTGACCTCTGATCTGAATTCTCAGAGCAAAGCAAAAAACATAGTTAGGTTGAGATTGCTTCTTGCCAGTATCATCTGTCTCTCTTTTGCTTTGAAACTTAAAACACTTCCCCTATGCACAGTGGAATGTTTTTAGCCTATCAGACTCATAATAATGAAACATTCCTGCATATGTATAAGGGCACAGAATATTCAGTCAGCTTCCAAAGTCCCTTGCCTCATCTCACTCTGGTTAAAGATTCTTATACAGAACGTGTGTGGAGGAGGCAGTCATTCCTATTGACATCAAAGACCTGAAAACTTATTGCTACTGCTGCTGCTGATAGCAAATATAACCAATACTTTTGAACCCTTACGATATTTTAGGTCTTAGGTTATTTAAATCATTAGTGATATTTTGCAGCTCAGTGAGATAGGCACAACTGTTGTCCTGATTTCAGAGATGGTAATTAAAATGTTCAGAATTTGAATTATCTCCAAATAACTTCATATACTTAAAGCACCCCATTAAGCTGAAAAGTGAAGTCAGGGAAAGCAAGTTCTCAAACTTCTAGAATGAAACACTTTGAACTCCTAAGGAGATACAAGCTGGAGGGTGGGAGGGATGCTAGGATTTTCTGTGCTCTTTCACTCAAGAACTCACAGGAGCTAAGTTTGTCTATACAGACCTGCATAGAATGAAGCCAGTCATCACAGCTTGTATGGTGGTGGACCTCATGAGTTCCATTAGTATGCTAGGAAGTATTAGCAGTTGATGGCTTGGGAAGGGGCAGTCATTCTTTGGGGGTGTGAGGCCTCATGGGTTACCTATGCTCCAGTGGATGATCCCTTTCCATGCATGTACAGGTAAGGTAGCACTAGCTAAACTCAATAGGATATAGTCATATATGTGTACATCTTCAGAGGACATGAGGTATGGTGGGAAGTATGTAGGGAGGTGTGGGGAGAACAAGAGGAAGAGCACATCAGTTGATTACCTAATTTCAAATTATTAGGCCTGAAATCATATACAACTAACATATGGAATGGAAAAGTTGAATTTCCATATATACATACATACATACATACACACACAGAGACACATACTCATACATAATACACACATACATATGCATATATATGCATATATATATATATATATATATATATATATATATATATATATTTCATGTATTTGAGACAGGGCAAAAAGTATGTACAAAGATTGGGGTTTGGGGAAAAAGAGAAAACAATTAAAATTAATTTTTTTTAAAAATAAAATATTTAGGGGTGGCATTGGTTACTTAACTGAAGAATGTACAATGACCAGGAATTAATGTTTGAGAGATATGAATTTCATTTAGTAGGAATGTAGCAAATATATACATTTCAATCCAGAAAGTGTTCTTTTGGCTTAAGCAACCTTTTATGACTGTTTAAACACACTTATTTGAAATAGTCTTCAGCTCTGATGTATTGCTCAATTATTCCTAAAATTCAATTTACTAAATATATATATACAAAAACACACACACACGCACACACAAAAGCCAAGTCTTCTCTAGGAATCATACATAACGGCTAATAAACTATTTCAGAGTACTGCATTCTTTTTTTTTTTTTTTTTTTTTTTTCGAGACAGGGTTTCTATGTGTAACCGGGGCTGTCCTAGGAACTCACTCTGTAGACCAGACTGGCCTCGAACTCAGAAATCCACCTGCCTCTGCCTCCCAAGTGCTGGGATTAAAGGTGTGCGCCACCACCGCCGGCAGAGTAGTGCATTCTTAATGTGCATTTAATTTAACACAGAAATTTTAGTTGTTTAATTTTTACATACATGGGATGGTCCATCGACCCCTGCATATACATAGCAGAGTACTGCCTTGACTAGCCTCAGTGATAGAGGATATACTAAATCCTGTAGAAACTTGATGTCCCAGAGAAAGAGTATGCTGGAGGGGATAAGGTGGGTGTGGATGGGTGGGTGGGGGAGCACCCTTTCAGAAGAAAATAGGAAGGAGAATGGGGTGAAGAACTCAGGGAACAGGGACTATGAAGATTAGCAAAATATAGAATGTAAATAAATAAGATAATTTACTAAAAAAAGGTTATAGCTTCGTATTTCTAAACAGAATATATGACATGTGTTTAGTGAGCTGGTGCAATCCTCTGGGCAAAGTACTTGAACTTGAGTTGCTTTTAGCTTCCAGACCACTTTTTATTAACCATGCTAGACAAAGATTGTTTGCAAGGGCACAGTAGTTTACTAAATCTAGAAATAGTCTTAGAATCCTTCTAGACACTACTTCAAGCATTCAAAATTACTAGAGCTTCTGAATTGAATGTGTCCTTGAACTAAATCACAGATTGTTTTCTTCAGCTTTGGATGAGAGCAGTTTAGGATGGTTCTGTGCTTTAGATGGACCCAACAGTAAATCAGTCTAGGTGCCCCTACCCTGGATTCCTTAAGCAAGTACTTTATGATGAATAGTCATTTTAAGAAGGGTGTTGTTATCTTTGAGGAAGTTCTCCGTTGCTCTTTTCTTACAAACATTTGCATGAACACTTTTCAGTTGGCAGAGCACCATTCCACCCACATGGTTCTGGAATTTCACTTATAACTGTGGAGTCTACTATGTCTACTGTCATTGGATTCTATTTCTACAGAGAATACTTTCTATTTTCACATAACACTTGATTATCTCAAACAATAAGAGTAGCTGAAAGAAGCTTTGGTGAAAACATGTATGGACTTTGGCTTTAGATCAATGCTCAGCTTTAAATAGAGAAAGAAATGACATTGCACCAGATGCAGAGCTGAAATAGCACCCGTTGCTATGAAAGGAAGGAACAACTTTCATTTTTGAAAGGATTTCTTTGATGACATGAATCTCTTTGCATATCATGTACACTATATGGTGGTTTCCTTGGTATTATTTAGGTGCTACATTTGCATACATCAGATGAAGTGCTTGTGTTTAAAGTTATCCAGCATCCAGTGAACCAATTATACATATTTGCTTTGAAAAAATATATGACCAAATAAAAATATCATAATTTGTAAATGCTGTAAATCAAAAACATATTTCAGCTGGGATGCATTTCTTTGCTAGAGCACACGTCAAGCACTCCTGAAGCTTGAGTTCTCCATGCTGGAGAAAAATTCAGTTAATACATCAAAAGCAGGAGACTCTTATGTGACTTTGTTGACAAATAGGAAAGTAAAAGAATGAACAATTAATATATGAAATTAAAGGTAACACAATGTACTTAAATATGTGCCTGACAGTCATCTGAGTCTTGCTATAAGCAGCATTATAAGAGAATGCCTCACCCATATTGCTAGGTAGGAAAAGACAATCAAAATTCTTCATATGGTCTTCACTAAATGAGCATCACTTTTTACTACTATCTAGTTTATAATACTTTAAGTCTATTAATAATTAGTAATACAGTAATTTAAGTCTATTAGTAAAGTCTATTAGTAAGTCTAATAGTAATTGAAGGTCTGGGCACATCCATGTGCTACTTTCTAATGATTATGACCAAGAATTCTAGATTAGACATAACACTGGATTGCAGAACATTAGCACTGTGCTAATCTACTTTACTTACTCATTTTTGTTATTTCCAATTTAGTAAATAGCTATCCTGTCTTTTCAATGACTAGAGTCAAGAGTCCAAGCAGATCTTAAACTCCTTCCATTCTCCTCCCATTCATGCTCAATTCATTAGTAAGTCCTATTATCTGTTATATACAATACAGCTACTTCTGGCCACCTCTCACATCTTTCTTATTTTACTCTTTTTAATGCTTTATAATCTCATCTAGAGCATAACAGTAAACAGTAAATAGTGAAGAGTCTTGTTTTTTTCTCTATTCCCTACTCCATTATTCTCCCCATACAGTGGCTAGTGTGATTTTCCTAAACGAGAAAGTAATGTCAGTTCATGGCTTGAGTCTTCTTATAACAAGGTATTTTGCTTAAAGTAAACTAAAGTGCTCGTATATGACCCACAAATTTCTGTACTCAGTGTTGTGTGACTTTCTGGAGACATAGTAATGAATGCCAACTTCACCTAAGATAAGAAAAATAGACAAAAGTCTCAAACTTGTTGAACTGATGAGTTTATTATGGTTACATTTTGAACTATGAGTGAGGCCTCATTACAAAAGCATAGTGTCTCAAAAGACCACAAAAAAGCTCACACAACTCATGAAATCTGTATTCTTAGAACTTGAAATGGCTTGCAATTTATTCTATAACTGCATGATTCTCTCATGGGAAGTTTGTTGATTGAGAGTCTCCTCCACAGTTGTCCTTAACTGTTTATATAATCTTTGAGAGGAAAGGGACTTTCAAATCTTGTTAAGTTTCAGGGATATCCTGACATTTTTAAGTTGTTTAACTCCTTTCCCTCCAGGTAGAATAATTAAATCCAGAGTAAATTACTGTACAGTACTGCGTATTTTCCAAGTGTCACAGCATTATGGCTTTCATTTCGTATGTCCGTTGGGAGTTTTAAAGTCTTTCAACATACTAGCATTCTCAGTGTCTTCCCCAAATAGTGCCTCATAAAAATACAGTCTCTTGTTCTTCAAAGACTAAATCCTTGTCATCTTTCAGTGTTGGCTTAAACTCATCTAAGCAGAAATCACAATTATTATGACCATGTAATGACATTTAAGTTTGTGTTGTAAATTCCCAGTGTGCTTTCCCTCCTCACTATCATTATCAGTATCTCTTAATTGTAAGATAGTTTTCAGAATACTACAGTATCTTTGGCACAATAGAAAGCTTGAACTACCGGTACATTTATTCTAGTCTACAATGGAGCATATACTTAGCCAATAACTCACAGATATGAAGTATAAATAATTTGCTCCCAGACTTCATAATATGGACAATTTTGAAATTAAACCACATTTTCACAAAGTTTCTCTGATGATTGTATCAACGTTAAACTCTATTTTATATTATAATCTTGCTTGCTCTCCATTCTTTACTGGTATATTCATCACTTCCATGTTTTCCAGGGAGTATCATCCAATAAATCATACCAATACAAAGTCTCAAATGAAAGTCTACTAATGAAAACACAAGTTAATATGTTAGAGAAAAATCTCTGAATTATTACACTAATGTACCACATTAACTTTATTTGTACAATTTATCAACAGTTTCTCTTATATAGCTACCTTTTGATCTTTATATTGTTTACATTTTCCATTGGACTATGAACAGTTGATAGACAGGGCCTATATCATGTTACTTAGTATATGTGATTTTTCCAGCATCATTTCATTGCCAGAATTGTGTTTGGCCTACAGAAGTTGGCTCATTCGAATTAATTTATTGACTAAAACTGTCTTGGTTTCATGTCATTTTGCTGTGACAAAATACTCTGACAAAAGTAATTTAGAGGTAAAAGAGTTCTTTTCTAGTTCACATTTCAGTCTAAACTCCATCAGTGAAGTGAAATTAAGGTAGCAAGAACTTCAACCAGTTAGTCACATCCATACTCAAGAACAGAGCAAGAGTAAATTTTGCATTCTATTGCTTAGCTCATACTATCCTCTTTTATACAATCCAGGACACAAACATAGGTCTTTATACAACCTACTGTTACGCAGTGTCTTTCAACATCAGGTTAAGAATTCAAGACAATCCAGAACAGACCTCAGGGCAATTTGATTTAGGTAATACTGCATTGAGACTTTCTTCCTAGCTGTTTCTAGATTTTATCAAGCTGATACAAGTAACCATCACAGATACAACTAGTAAATTATTTTTGCTCCCTTTATTAATCAAAATGAAACTACCTGTTCTTTCCTTGCCATCTATGTAAACTAAATTAGCTACTCATGATATTCACATTCCCATAGACTTCACAAATGGAGTAACATTTTGGTAATGCTGACATAGTTATTGTGTCTATAAACATTATATTCTTACAATATGACATTTTCCTTTGTGGACTTATTATATGACAGGAAGAAATAAGGAATATATATATATATATATATATATATATATATATATATATAAAATACTATATATATAAAATACTACATTACATTTTAACAAACAGCTTTGATAGAAATGTGTATTATCAAGGTTTTTCAGATTGACAAAAAAACCTAAGTAAGACTCAGGGCTAAATTATATCTCATTCACTGAACTGATAAGTAGAAAAGGCTCCACTGAACCACATACATGACTATAAAGCTGTATTCTTTAACTCTAATCATATTCTCTATGCCCCTGTGTGAAGTCTGCTTAGCTTAACTCTTATTTCTGGAGTTCACAAAATGAAAAGTGCAGGGTTGTGATCCTTCAAGTAAAGAACCAAATGATAGGATCCTTGACTGTGCTGCTGAATGCTCCACTTTGCCTTCAGATACTAAGTGAATTTGGCCATTTTCTGCTCTGATCTAGTTGATGCTTCAGCATATGCCTCTAAAATTATAGTCTGCTTTCTACTAAGGATATGGGGTGATGAAGATAAGGAAGGTTATTTTGTATTTATGCTCCAAGAGGAGTGATAGCGTCTGTAAGATTGTGTGGGAACTATTTAGGGAAAACAGAGACTTCCCTGATAACCTTACCTCTAATAAACATTACAGGCCACCATGAAGACAGACAATGGGCAAGGTGAGGTGAAAACCTAAGGGAGTGGTTTAATGATGACATTGAATTATTTACTTATTTGGCTTCCTACTTGTAGCTAACTCCTGTATTTTTTTTTTTTTTTTTGGTTTTTCGAGACAGGGTTTCTCTGTGTAGTCCGAGCTGTCCTGGAACTCGCTTGGTAGACCAGGCTGGCCTCGAACTCAGAAATCCGCCTGCCTCTGCCTCCCAAGTGCTGGGATTAAAGGCATGCGCCACCACCGCCCGGCTCCTGTATTTTTACAACATATTCTTGATATGATAAAAAACAAAGTAGAAGTAGAAAAAAATCTCTATAAGATGGCAATAACAACAGCTTTCATTGTGACTAAAACATGACATAGTGATGCTCATATTCAGGAACTTTATTTTGAATTTGAATGCTGCTCTGACGTTTACTTAAGAGCTCCAATGGTTAATCTCCATGTGCAAGATATCTTTCTAAATAAAATCAAGATTAAACTACAACATTTAATATCAGTAGGTCATCCTGATGAGTCTATGATAAAATATATGTAAATTACTTGGAAGAGACCTTTATATTTATTCAGCACCATATACATTACTTCAGTAAATCAAACAAGAAGATTAGAGCGATAATAAAACAGATACAGCTATTATAGATATCCAGAAAAAGAAAGCTTGACTATTTTGACATGGGATGCAAGGATCAGAAAAGGGCCACTGTGACATAGGATTTGAGTCCCTAGGTGTAAGAAAGAAGAGAAGAAAAGGTAGCAGAGGGATGAGGAAAATAGAGCAGTGGATGGGAGAAGAAGAGAAGAGGGGAAAGGAAAGGAGGGGAAGGGAGAGGAGAGGATAGGAGGAAGGGAGGGGAGAGAAGAGGAATGGAAGTGACAGGAAGGGAAGAGAAGAGAGAAAAAAGATACAGAATTACAGTAGAAGTAAGAGATATGGGACCAGCTCCTTATATACTGAATGTGATCACATAATGATTAGATGGAATGTGATGAAGACATTGTAGATCAGGGTGAAGAGGAGTCAGGCCATAGAGGACCTAGGAGTGTAAGAGGGAAATGATGATGTTGTGTGATCAATGAAGACTTTTTAAGCCAGAAAACTATTATAGTTTGAATCAAGACCTTTCAAGATTACTATGATCACACTGCAGAAGGTAGGTTTGGCTGAGGGGAGTTGTCCACTTACAGGGCTATGGGATTAATCCAGGGAAGAAGTGTGGGAGCCCGAAATTATGAACTATTACAAGAAAGAAGATTTGGGGAAATATTCACTACAGAAAGACGATTTTTTCTGGCAAGGTCAAATCAGTAGCAGATTAACTTGCGTAGTGGTATTGACCTCAGAAGCAAAAAAGTACAACTAGGGTAGGGGAAAACCTTTCAAGATCTAAAGCATGTACTCGAAAATGAAACTTAATTCTTATTCATTTGATGTGTGGATGGTAAGTTACACTAATGCTGCTTGGCTTAAATACATGGACCAAAGCATAATTTCTATTATACATGGGGCACAGAAGAAACAATGGTGAATTTAAAAGGTCTAAGGAACTTGGCAAAGTGTTTAACAAATAAGATTATTATTGAGTAATTAATTAAAACTATTATAAAACTGCTGCAAAGTTGTTAACACTTGTAAAATTCTACAAAGTAAGGGCATTTTATGTACTATCCAATATAACTATTATGCACATACAGTAATATGGGCTATCAGTTTAGTTCACATTTTTTTTAAATGGTATTTTAATGAGTTTCAAGTGGCAATTTAAAATCATAGGGACATTGGGTGACAGAAAAGACACAGATCTTTCTTCGTATTATAGAATACCTGCTGATTGCATTTATAGCCTATGTGATCTTGGGTGTCCTTGTTAAGGAAATGAGGATAAAATGTCTCTGAGCCTGCTGGGGAAAAATTGCCTTTCATTCTAGTCATTTTTTGCACACACACAAAATAGCAATTGTTACATAATAATGTTTTCAGTAGGACTTAAGTCATCTAACTAAACTAATAATTTTACATAGAGTATGCTAATCAATCTAATGTGAACCAACATTAAGGACAACCATGACTATTTGATAACAGTAGCATGATAGTAATGAGGACTATAAAGCAGTGGTGACCATTTGGGCTGCCAGGAGCAAATCATGCTAGAATTTATATTTAAGGTCCAATGCGTACTCTGCTATCATGAACAAGCTACATAATTTCTTTATACATCAGTGTTATCTGTCAATAGGATTAATAGCTGCATTCAGGTTCTGGAATTATGAGATTAAATGAGATGCTATGTCCAAGTGTCCTGCTCAGCTATCACCTTAGTAGCTAGAAAGATAAATTAGCAAAAAACAACTAGCACGTCCCAGTTTTACATATATTTTCCAAATATGAGAAACTCCTATGTTCAGAGTCATTGAATTTGCCTTGTTAGAAAAACACTCATAGTGGCAGTCTCTGACTCTTTTCTGTGTATTTTTAATTGAATTTGATTTTTTTTTTGTATAGAGCATTAAGGCAGTTTTAATCCTCCCATGAGGACAATGTCACAAGACTACATCTGCCAAATCCCAAGCTTTGACTGGAAAAGGTGGATCTGAAAAAATATCCTCGTGATTTATTCCCATGGCATCGATCCTGTGTATAACATAATAACTGCACTGCTACATTTTACAGCATTTTCAAAGGTCATTTTTTTAAATGTATCATCCCTTTCATGAATCAATCTTCTTTGCATTTACAGTTTCTGGAATTTTATCATCCTATTTTTTTTTTTTTTTAACAAACTAAGTGAATAAACATTCAAGTCTCAGTGTGTATTTTGCAATGACTATTTGCATAATAATATTTTTAGATGGAAATTGAGTCTCTGGCTGCACATAAACAGATCTTTTAATGGGGCCCAATGAAACACAGCAGCTTTTAACATCAAACTAAATGTCTTTAATGTTTAAGAATGTTTGTTTGTGGAGGTCAGTCCCCATTCTAACATTTAGTAAAGTTAAAACCAATCCTACTCAATTTTATTTCACTAATTGGCTACTGATTTCTAATAAAATTAATTCAGAAGACAGTAATTGCTGAAAGAATTTTACATTAGTGAGCCTGGCTGTCTGGAGGGATCAGGAGGGCAGACCAACAACTACATTCTAGGAGTTCTTGTTCTCTGCTTCAATCAAGAGCAGGGAAGTGCTTCTTTTCCTCTGATCTTGGAGACTATGGGATGCGTAATGTAAAGAACAATGCACTTACTGATGTTTTCTAAAACTCTAGTCCAGATCTGCTCCCATATTAAGCATCAGGTAGATATGGTAGTCTCTGCTCTCAAGAAGTTTATAATATGGATAGGGCTACTGAGTGGAAGAGACAATCTGAGATCAACATGCTAAGAAGCTCATCATGATAGTAGTGTTTTGGAAGTATACCTCAAGAGATACTAGGCCAAATCTCAATGATAAAAATATGGGGAGACTTCTTGTGCTGAGCTTATAGTTACAGCTAAAATGTGAAGATTTAGAAATTAAGACCTCAGCCGGGCGGTGGTGGCACACGCCTTTAATCCCAGCACTTGGGAGGCAGAGGCAGGTGGATTTCTGAGTTCGAGGCCAGCCTGGTCTACAGAGTGAGTTCCAGGACAGCCGGGGCTACACAGAGAAACCCTGTCTCGAAAACCAAAAAAAAAAAAAAAAAAAAAAAAAAAAAAAAAAAAAAAAAAAAAAAAAAAAAAAAAAAAAAAAGATTAAGACCTCATAAAAGGAGGAGTGGTTCTATTATCTGTCTGAAAGGCCTTCATCACCAAATGCTCATAATAGATATAATTCTTTCTTTGATTAGAGATTTTCAAGTAGATTGATGTTGCTAGACAGGAAAAAGCTGTGTCAAGGTTAAACCAGCACAATGGTCAGGGCCTCAAAGACCATGCCAAACAGCCCAACCTTGTTTATAGAAAAGATAATAAAATAATAGTGAAGAAAACTGGAAACAAGCAAGAAAGGAAGGCAATATTTATGCATTGCCTTAATGGTCTGAGTAAAATGTAGTTTTCTAATAAAGAAATAAAATGCCTGGATTTGAAGCATAGTGAGCATTTGTGGTGGATAGGACAGGACTGGATTATTGAGTAAGTAAAATACATAAAAGCACTGACTAAATCCCAAAAGTCTATCCAGAGGTTTTCAAAACCCCTGCCTTCCTATTCTTGTTAAATTGTGTTAGTAGATATCGCCATGAGTGTTAGAAATTTGTAAGACAAAAGTAAGTGGATGGTTCTAAAGTTGGGAATAAAGATACCCATGGGAGAAGGAGCTAGCCTTCAAACGATACTAACTTAAATGGTTCTTAGTTCCATCTGATTGTTTTTCAGATAATGACCAAAACTTAATTGAGGTTACCATGTTGAGTATATCCGTCAATATTAAATCAGGTCTATTCACAATGTAGTAAGGGATAGGAGCTTCCCTAATTCTTGCTAAATACTTCAGTTACTAAGCTGTATCACAGGTCCAGGGACTTTCCGTATTCTGAGTGATCAGTACTATCTAGGGCAGTAGGTCTCAGTTTTCTTAAGTTATGTATTCTGTTGAACCAATTAACACAAAAATGCCAGGAAAGAAAATGAATAAAATGGAACTGTAGGCTTTGAGAAGAGTGTGGGGACCTAGCCTCTTAGGGAGAAGAAAGCTATTCCCTGTTCTAATTCTATTTCTGTTGGTGTCATAAATATCCTGGCAAACAGCAACTTAGAGGAGAAGGAGGCCTATTTTATCTACAATTTCATGTTGTTGTCTTTATTTTGGAGAAAGTAAGGTTAGAACTTCCAGCAGCTAGATACATTCCCTCCATGGTCAAGAACAGATAAATGAATGTGCCCACACTCACTTGTTTGCTTGCTTGGGAAAAGCTGTTTCTCTCTTCTGAGTTATTCTAAGTTATGTCAGGTTGACAACTAAAGCTAATCATTTTGACTTTCAATGGGACTTGAATTCATATTGGTGATAACTAATTATCTGTTTTAATATATAATACATAAGACATGTAGAAGGGTTTCTTAGGAGTTATTCACCAATGCATGAGCTTATTATTTTATCTTCTGCAGCAATGACAGACACATTAAGTTCTGAGAGTTTCAAAGATGCACTAGAGACCCTCAGATTGGAAAGAATAGACCTTTCTTTCTAAATGTTGATCTTGCAGCCTGGACAAATCAAAGACTGCTGGTAGTAAGCCAAAGCAATTGACACACGTTTTAAGTTTTGAGATATGGCATTTCAGAAAGTGGCATTACTCACATAATAGACCTCTCTGCTTTATTATAATGCATTGTTTATGATTCTGGGCTACCAGTGATTATAAACACTTCTTGGAAACAATCTCACTAACATTATCCAGAAGACCCAAGAAGTCAAAAGGAGAGCGCTCTGGGGGACTGCTGTCATGCTGATGAGGAAAAATTGAAAAGGTAGTGCTGGTTTTGGCTTCACAATCACTGCCAGCTGCTTTTGAGCAGTGTCTCCTGAAGCTTTGGATCAATGGGAAAAATGAAATCCTCCTGCAAGTGAAACAGTAGGGTGCTAAAATGCTCAAGAAGAAAGGAAGGAGGGCAGAGGCTATGAGTGAAAATTGGAAAGGGGAAGCATTATCAAGTGGTTTGGAGGTAATTTGTTGTGAATGGGAAAGCAAACTGGTGGCAATAATAAAAGCTCTTAGGATAGGGTAAAGTAGAGAAGGAAAACCATTAGAAGCATTCACAAAGAGTGTTTATGCACTTTCTTCTCCAACACCTCGTATATTTTATTTAGTTTTGTACATTTTGAAAGAGCCATCATTACCCAGGAATAGTACAATGGGAAGACTGACTGCTTCATAGGTAAGTAGTGCTATTATTTCAGGCGATTGCACAGGCAGCAGTTTATCTCATGTGACTCTATAATATTCAGGAACAGACTCAAAGTCAGACCACTGGATTATACTCTCTGTCAGTTAATTTTTGAACATCTTCTCTATCTTTGTTTTAGAAGTCTATGTCAAGACAGTAGTAGTGTTTTTACAAAAGAAAAAGTGAAAACATGAAATGTTTTTTAGAGTTTGTAATTATATTATTATTTATTCCTGTGTAAAAACAATACCATTATGACACTAGCTGATGTTACAAAGTGCTTACTGTTAGCCTGGCATTTTCTAAGTATTTTGGTGGTTCATATTCATGGAAAATCATTAAGCAGAATTTTTATGTAATGTGTTTTACATGTGAGGAAATACAACAGCAAAACTCAGAGCTGGAGATATTCATTATTATCTTTACTGTTTTTCGAATATGAATTCTGAATTCCTCTTTCGAGGCTTTTCACACCATCTACATTGGCTTGTAGAGCAATTAAGAAAATGGATGTACTTTACAAAAAAAAAGGCTGAGGCAAGGAAAGAAGAATTAAGACAAGCCATGCTAATTCAATTCAGTTCAACAATTCACATCTTTTAAGCCATGACATTTTTCTCATTGTATTTCATCTTAGTGATATTATTGTATGTCAGAGGTAGTACATCTAAATATTGTATATGGTTTCTTCTCATCCTGCCATGAGGAAGATGCAGAGTAGATATGCTAATGGAATTTTAAAGTTTTCTGGTTTTTCCTTCAGAGTCAGTTGTCAGTTATAAAAATGACAGCTTTTGTCACACTAAATATATTTTCCATCTATATGCTCTCAACTTCTCAACAGTATTATCTTTATCCAGATGAAACATTTTATTGCTAATAGGCTTATTCCTACATAACACAGCTAGATTAAAGCATATCATTATGTTATTGCCAAGGACAAGGAAATATAATTCTAAAGTTATGTCTTTGTTGTCAGCATACATGTCTCTCTTTGTTCTTAAATATTACTGTTAGTTTAAGAATACTAAGAGGGTAATTAAACAAATGCCTTCCATGTGACATCAACCCCTTCCAAGAGGCGCCCTTGGCTCCCATGATTTAAGTGACAATGAGACTATGTAAGGGTTTCTTTCCTTTCTTAGGTTCTTTCTTCCTTCCTTCCTTCCTTCCTTCCTTCCTTCCTTCCTTCCTTCCTTCCTTCCTTCCTTCCTTCCTTCCTTCCTTTCTTTCTTTTGCTATATGCCCACAGCACCTACTTAATGAGATCATTTAGTGACCTACAAGACTCTGACTACTATGCTCCTAATCATGGACTGTTCAAATGGATGGTAGGTTGTGTGGAGACAACATGATGACATAGGCAAATTTCTGTGGTATTATTTCCTACAGCAAGTCTTAATGGCTTCCACTACTCACCCCATGATTCCACATCCCTGAAAGCCATTTGCATTCAACTAAGCACTCAAAGCAGGCATCTAAGGATGGACTTTTAACACTGATGGTGAGAGAAATCATCCCTTATAGGGTAAGGAAGAGAAAGCGGTTTGAGTCTCTACTGAACTCTTCCATGACACTATTCCATAGTCTGTGGATGCAAATGGCATGCCGTAAAGTTCAGATAGAATATTAACTTATCAGATTTAATCCAACACAGCTTAAATTTTTCTCCAGGTCAAGTCTATGTACAATAATGTCTAAAGAATTTATCTTCCACTTTTTTTCTTCCTATGCTCCAGCTTCCCAAAATTATACTGTTGTTGCTATTATTCATTGTGTGTGTGTGTGTGAGTGTGAGTGTGTGTGTGTGTGTGTGTGTGTGTGTGTGTGTGTGTGTATGTTAGAATGGAAACCTCCTGGCTGGGACAAGGTTTTAGCTCTATATGAATCCCAAATACATGGTGAAGTTCCTGGTATTCAGTAGTACAGGAAGTGCTAACGAACTTATTACAGACTAAATGTATCATCTGTGTAAGAGTAAACAGAATGAGATTTGACTTACAGGTCTCATATAACCTTGAATAACAATCACCTATCCTATCATTACCTAAGTTTACTCTTGCATGAAAATGATTAGAAAAGGACTCAAAGCCTTTGGAAAAGATGCTCCTCATAGCAAATGCTAGGATATTCTTATAAGCAGTTTGTACATATTGTGAAAGGACTGTACATGTGCATTATGATTAACATAATATCAATGTAAAGAAAGAGGGAGATGTGGTGAACAGCTACCCTTGGGAATGATTTTCTGGATGTGTACTTCTGGAAACAATAGCTTGAGTAACAATCAACTATTTAAGACAGGCTCTGGGAATCTAATCAGAAGGAGAAAGGATCTTGATTTCTCCCTTTGGGATACAACATTTTACAAATTAATTTAGAATCCTTTAAAACCAACAGAGCTAAGAGGAAATTGAGAACACTTGTACTAATCACTTCCAACTTCAATATAGAAGGTCATACATCAAAAGGGTTACTACAATGGAAAAATTCAATTACTAGGGACTCCTAATGGGCTTTTCTTAAAATAGCACAGAACAGCAAAGTCTTCAGATCCAATGAAAAGAGTCATATTTCCACAAATACAGTGAAAGATTTGATAAATAGGCCTGTACACTCTAAGCACAAATTCCCAACATCTAAAAATTTCTCAAGACTAAAGTCCACATATTAAAACATTGATAAAGAGGTTTAATTCTTAAATATGGCTACAATTACTCACCTGTTTTGCATTTGAATATCACATATTCTTAATGAGTTTTCATAAAGCAAAAAGAATTTTTCTTCAAAGTCACTATTTTTAATTTTATTTTTTTCTTCCTATTCAATTGATAGGATAAATTAATTGAATTCTCTACCTCACTAAGGTAACTATAGTTAGTAATAATGTACTGAATATTTATATGTTACTAGAAGATCATATATTGAACTTAACAACACTGAGAATTACTTTTCCTTACTGTTAATAAATGATTCTTTTAGGAACCATTTAGGAAATGAATGTGATACTACAGATCCAGGAATTGATAGTTGAAAGTAGTTCAAATATTTTCCCATTGTGTGAAGCATAACTTAGTGATTTAAACACGGTAGTTCTCAGCCCTGGTGTCACTTGTAGCATACTAGGAATGATTAGTAATTCTGACATGTAGATTTACATAGTGTGTGTGTCTCTCTGTCTGTGTGTGTGTGTGTGTGTGTGTGTATGTATGTGTGTGTATGTATGTATGTGTGTGTGTGTGTGTGTGTGGTGTTTTCTATATGAAATCTAGGGATTTCCCATTCAGTCTTTTCACTTCATAGATGAAAATGTTGAGTCATGAAAGAGAAGAATGTCCCCTAGATTACCTGAACTGTGCTTCTAGCCTATAGAGAACTGCCTCCAATCAGGTTAGATGCATAGAACCAGGCAGGTTAGACAGTCGCCTGTCTGTGTACCTGTGTTCAGTATAAACTTTTGTAAGTCCAAACTACATGCCTATTGATCACCACCAATAATAGAGAAAAGAACATCTACAAAGTAAGAAACCTGAACTGCAGGAGCTTAGCCTATTAAAGAGAAAAGAACACATAGGCACTCAAAGCAGGAACATGTTGCTGCTTATAATTATGAAAGTCATTATCCAAACACCAGTTATAAACTTTCTGTAATAGCTGGATATAAGTGAAATATTGGGGCTGTATACAATTGTTCTTATAACACAGCATGACTTACCATTTACAAATAAGAGGATCTCCAGACACAGATGGACAAATTCTATATGGTGACAAAAGATTCAAATTATGTTCTCTATAGAAACTTTTATCAAGCATCTCTGTACACTGCTGTGGGGAAAGCTGATAGTATTTGGATACTCTGTGTGCACCTCTCATTTATGTATTAGACAAAGACAGAACTCTAGAATTATAGAGTTCTCCCTCAATCAAATAATGCTGCTACATCCACTAAAACAGAAATGAAATAACCTGAGAAATTAGTGATCACAATTAGCACACGGCCAAACTTGTCATTCACTTCTGTGCCTGTAAATTGACAGCATTTGGGTATAAGGTCTTGTAGGTAATAAAATTAATATGCAGTCACAACTCTGCTGAATTTTGATCTTAAACTACCAATCTTCAGAAGGCACCACTTCTCCCCACGTAGGAATGTCATCTTCAGATCTTGGTTTGGACAGTCTTAGCAAAGAATGCCTAAGGGAATCTTGATTACTTCTGTAGTCATCTAACTAATTCTACTTTTCCTAGAGTTGTTGAATTCCTTATCAAATGCTATGACTGCGATAGAGATTCCATCCACAATTTTGAAACAAAATGGCTGATGTGCATCAAATACTGTATATAAATGACCACCAAATGCTCAAGGCGATTCCATTAGTCAGGTGTTATCGGTGGAGTGCAGATCAAGTCCTAAGTGAGTGTGTATTGACAAGAGCAGCACAGCCATATCAAAGGCATCAATACCTCAGACTCGTAGGAATTGTAGGGCTTTCTCTTGGATCCATTTATGGATATTGATAAATGCTTAATACTTAGCTAAAAACAGGATGTGCAAAATATGCCAACTGCAGCTTCTTCAGTTGACTGCCTCCTCATTCATATTGAATATATTAATGGTACAGAGGACCCTGGCTGCTGGTATATCTCCATACAATCATAGGGCCCACAGAACCACAGCTTTATGTTACTTGTTTTGGTCTTCTAAATCTCCTATATCTGCCAGTGAGGTTCCAGGACCAGACACAGAATTTATAACTAGTTGATTTAAACTGTGATTTTAATGAAGCACAGGAATATCAAGAGTTTAGATCAGGTTAAGTGTGTAATAGCCCTGCAGCTGATGGATATTGAGCACATGTTCCCACACTTTCTGTATCACTGCCTCATTAGGGGCTGGGTCCAGTCATTTCTCAGATATCCTTCTACTTGAAACATAACAACCCTTAAACAAAATACAACAGGGTTTCTTATTTATTACTATTTTCTATTTTAAAAGTTTCTATTCCTAAGCATATACATCCTTCCTTCCTCCATTATTTGCTTCCTTTTCTTTTTTTTTTTTTTTAAATGGGGGAGGTAGACACATTTTTTAAAAAGATTTATTTTATTTATATGAGTACACTGTAGCCAGTGTGTATCCAGACACACCAGATAGGGGCATCAGATCCCATTACAGATGGTTGCGAGCCACCATGTGGTTGGTGGGAATTGAACACAGAACCTCTGGAAGAAGAGCCAGTGGTCTTAACCACTGAGTCATCTCTCCAGCCCTTGCTTCCTTTTCTTAATCCCCAGTATTCAGTGTGAAATGATTGTCAAAATGTATAATAAATATTTAAGTTAGCCATAATACACACAGTAAGGCCATGTTTCAAACAGCTTATTCATATGCATATTACACATTTATTTTTCTGCACAGTAAAACATTAGGAACAACAATGACAATGGCCAGTAAGTTTTAACCACTCTTCTTAAAGGAACTACAGTATGGTTTCAGAGGTGTTTGCTACTTTAGAGGAGAAATACAGTAACCTCCTAACACTGTGTTTTCTGGGAAAGTTCTTCCTAAATTTCCTAATAATTTTCTAGGTAACATCTATAACATTTGATTTTAAGCCAGACAGAGCAATGGGTTTGAAACTCTCCCATGTGTCATTGGAAAAATAATTTTAAGGTACAAATGTTACCTTTCCAATATAATACACACCCTCTCACCCTTCACTCTTGTTTTCCAGATGAAGCATAATGTGTTCACGATGACAATGACCATAGTTAACCTCACTATCCCTCACTTCCTTGCAACCCCAACTATATAGTTTTGACCATTGGGATATAAACAGAAGTCTTCTAGAGTCCTAGAAATGGCTGCTTGCTTACTCATTTTTTCATTTAATATAGGTGTTTGGCATTGCTCACTCATTTTTCTTTTGTGTCCCATCTGAAACATGGACATGAGGTTGAAATTGCAGCAACCAAGCTGAGGCTATAGGTGATAAATGTGAAGAAAGCTGTATGCTAAGTAAGGCAGTGGGTAATGATTCAACTTAATCAGGACTCTAGTATTGTTTATTGAATGAGAGAGGGGGACAGAGGAATCTCATTTGATCAGCCAGTAAAGTTAGATTTCTCTGTTCACTCAGCCTAATCTAATTTCTGAGTGATAAATGATAGGAAATCAGCCATAGCCGGAGAGAATATAGACCCAGGAATAGGAACATTTCAGGATCTTTTGATGAAATGGCTGGATTTCCAACTCATCAGCTGGAGTGAATGTCACTAATAAACAAGGTCTGCTCAGTCACAGAGTTGATGCAATCAGCATACTATTATCTCACCCTGAAATATTCATAGACAACTAGGACAGAAAGGCACAGACCAAACTCTGTAACAAAAGGGACTCAGAGGAAGGAGTCAGTCCAGGGACCAGAGAAATAACTTTGCAAAATATATCTGTAATAGAGAGCTTAGGAGAAGTTTTTTATTAAGGTCCTCACAAAGAAGCATGAACAAGGATTTTTTTGTAAAAGGGAAATTGTAAACAACAACAGAATACAAACAAACAAAAATTAACCCTGGGAAATTACAAAAGAAAATGTGTATAGGAAAAGAGTGAATTCATTAAGAGACAGTCAAAATAAATACAGGCGATTCTCACATAAAGATAAAAAACGGTTTTAGAGAGGAAGACACAATTATAAAACTATACCATCAATACTGGAGAGCCAATATCTAGCTAAGGGACTACAGAAAGCAAATGCTGCAGCAATGGCTGTGAAACACACTTCAAAGAGCTAACACAAAAGGAGTCCCCAGAATTGAAGCTTCAGAATCTCAGACTGAAAGAGTCTTCCAAAGGCATAAAAGCATGAAAAGAGAGAAACCCGAAGTAGCTCATATAATTTGGAATTTCAGAATATCTGGATAAAGAGAAAAATGCTAAACAGCTTCCAGAGAGAAAGGGAAGCAGATTAGATTAAAAGAATGAAGCTAGGCTTTTAAATAAGAAACTACTATGTTGAAAAGTTCAGCCTGTGGGATTGAAAAGAAAACTCTTCTCTAATCTTGAGAACACGAGCTTAAGTCACCAATGATGGAAATATTAAAAGCAAATACTGAGAATGAGAAATTTTGCAAAAATGTTACTCTTTCTTGGGAAGTAATGAGGGATACTCTGAACTAGTAGGCACAGCAAATCAAAACAGGGAACTAATCCAAAAGACAGACAGAGGGGTTGTCACGAAAAGAGAAAAGATATTTTTATGACTTAGGAGTCTTGGGAGGGTGAGTGTTTGCAAAGAAAAACAAATGGGGAAAGCTAATAATTTCCCAAGGGAGAACCATGATTTTACACAATATTAGCATGTGCATGTCTGAACTGAAAGGCATATGTAGTTTGAGATTGAGAATGAGAAAGCATGCATATATACAGTATTTAACAAATGAGAAAATGAAATACATTTGTTCTCTAGGCAAAACAGGAAAACAAATGTAGTTATTGCATCATGTCTAGAAGAATATTGAACAAGCTTTTACTATTTATTTATTATTTTAATGACGCATAAGTAAAATAATCCTCTAGTATCCTGTGAATATATGAAAATGGGCGTGGTGGAAAGAAAGAAGGGATGCTATAGAGCACAAGCACTCTCTCCCCAGAGGCCATACCAGGATGACAACAGGTATTATCAGAAAGTAAGAAAAGAAGGAACTGAAGAATAAACAAGTACAGATTTGTGATAAAATGCCTCTAGTATAAGCATCAGTAGAAAGCTTCAAGAATTCTGCCTTTGGGTGCAAAATGTGGACTTGTTGAAAGTTGTTCATAAATTTTTATTTTTTTTTCATCATGAATTCTTTTTGTTTGTTTGTTTTGTAGAAATGGCCTTGAACTTCACATCCACATCCTTTGTTAATTATTTTGCTTTTGTTGATTTATTTGTGGAAAATTTATTATTTTTGTTTGGAACTATATTTTATGTGGCAGATATTTTAAAATATCAAGTACGGTAGCTAGGATTCCTAGGGTTTGTTGGTTTGTCTGAGGTAAGGTTTCACTGTATAGCTATGGTTGGCCTGAAACATGCAATGTTAAAATAGTTGGCAGTGAGCATGAACCATTTCTCTTAATTCTGTCTCCCAATTGCTGGGACTACAGGAGTGTAGCACCTTGGTTGTCAGGTTTTCTCGCTTATTTGGTAATTTAAATACACAAGAAATGCATTGCAGCTTCTAATGTATTTATCATATTTCAAATTATGATTTTACTATAACGTTGATTTTGTTTATCCATTCATTCATTTATTCTTTGTTTTAAAACATTTTAAATCTATTTTATGTATATTTACTTATTTTATTATACATATATTTGATATACAATATACATAAATATATATATATTTATTTAGAAAAAATAGTCTAAAGATTCTTTATGTGTATAAATAGTCTAAAAGTTTCTAAGCATCTGGAAAAGAATCTTCTCTCCAGAATTCACAGAGCACAAGTCCTCATTATAAGGTGTTTTAATGACAGTGAAAATTCAAGTCCCAATGTCAGAGGATGTCAGAGGTTAAAGTAGGGGCATTAATTGGTAAAGAAATGAGATTTTGTGATGTGAGATAGGTATGTGTGGAAAGACTCTACTAAGGCTGAGAAATTTAAACACAGATTCTCAGGGGTTTATCTCACCTGAGGTAGTGATCTCTACTCCCCTCATCAGAAGATGTACTTATACCCTCACCCTCTGAAATGTTGCCTTTCCTGCTCTTGACTGAGAAAAATAATCTTCCATTGTATGCTAACTCTTGACTTTCTCTGAAGGAGATACCAAGTTAGACATTGCTAATGTCCCTTGGGCCTCGTTAATAGTTGCCTTTAGATATATAACTAGACATAGGACAAGTCCAGCTCCTAGAGGGGAGATACAAAGTATAGTTCACCAGGAGGTACACTATACTACTAAGGAACTTAATGATTTGGTTAACTCATTCAAACAGAAGCCTGGAAAAAGTGTGAGGGAATGGGTTTTAAAACAATTTCATACCATTCCTATAGCATCATATTACACACGTTTCCTCATATGAATATATAAAGCCAGTTTTGATTAGATTTCTGTGATGCGTGTCTATGTGTGTATATATGTGTGTGCACACACATACACACACAATCTTCTATAAGAGTCATTGGTAAATTTTGAAATCTATTTTCTATGGGTAAGGTTGAGACACCATGAGAGAATCTTAATTATGAAATAAAGTACGTGAGTATTTTAAGAAAAAAAAAAAGGTATGGAATAATAACAGAGGAAACATAAACTGGATCAGGGTAAGATTGCTGACATGGGCCCACTAAGTTGTGATTCTAGGTTTAATATGGAAGCTCGCACAGTTAAAAAGTGTGTTAAAAGTTTGAGTCATTGCTTAAAGTATTTATCAAAAGATGGCCTACTGAAAAGGCGTTTCAGATACCTGATATCCCTTGGCTTAGTGTTGATGAAGGGATTTTAAGACTCTGAGAAAATGAAATGTTGAATTTGTAGTAAACCTAATCCTCCACAATGGGAAGGACCAGAAGTCATACCCTTTATTAATTCTATATGATATGAAATAGAGTGAGAGGGGCACCAGCACATTTAAAGGGCTTTATTGTCAACCATTTCTCTGTGCTAGACCTTAAGGTTGAAGATACTAATGCTTAGTTGTATGAATGAAATTCAATGGTTTTAAGTGGACACCAATGTAGCAGGGACCAGGTGGCAGCACTGAATTGCCAAAGGCAAGGTGATGGTAGTTATCATAATGGCACCTAGACAAAGAATTATCCATTTTAGCCTGACAGGTAATGGTCAGCTCAGGAAAAATGAATTTTTTGGTGGCATGACTCATACAGGCCTTTTCTACAGGCTCATCAATCATGGTGTTTCCAGGATTGAAACAGGTAAGAAGCCTACTTCATTTTTGTCTTATCTGTATAAGTGGAAAAATTCTCAATATAATGAAAAAAAGTTACCACTGTATCATGGCAAAGGGAAATCTCCCTGAAATCATCCTGTGGTTATTTCTCCAGTTACAGAATATATAGTTGGGATAGATACTTGTGGAAGTTGGTAGAATTCTCACATTGATTCTCTGACTTGTGGAGTGAGGGCTATTATGGTTGGTGTTTTAGTTAATGGTTTTATTATTGTGAAGAGACACCATGACTAAGGCAATTCTTATAAAGGACACCATTTTATTGTTGCTGGCTTACAGTTTCAGAGGTTTAATCTATTATCATCATGGGTTAGCATGACAGCTTGCAGGCAGACATGGTGCTGGAGGTGCTGAGAGTTCTACATCTTGATCCATAGGCACCAGAAGGAGACTGTGTCACTGGACATAGCTTGAGCAGAAGAGAATTCAAAGCCTACCTCCTCAGACACACACTTCCTCCAACAAGTCCACAAACCTCTTAATAGTGTCATTCCCTATAGCCAAGCATTTAAACACATGAATCTGTAGTGGCCATACCTATTCAAACCATCACTGTTGGAAAGGCAACCTTTAGAGTTGCTTCTATCAGGAAAAATTGTGAATCAAAAACCAGTATCTCATCCCTGTTGATATTACAGAAATTAGCGCCATCATCAAGGACTTGAAAGATGCAGGAGGTGGCTCCCACCACATCTCCCTTTAACTGTATTGCTGGCTAGAGAAGAAGACAGGTGGATAATGGAGAATGACAGTAGACTATTGAAAGCTCAATCAAGTAATGGCTTCAGTTGCAGCTGTTACATCAGATGTGTCCTTACTTGAGTAGATTAACACATTTCCTGGCAAGTGGAATGCAGCTACTTATCTAGCAAATACCTTTTCTCAGTACCTTTTATAAGGACCACCGAAAACAATTTTCTTCCAGTTGGCAAGGCTAGCAATATAGTTTTGCTATTTTACCTCAAGGATGTATTAATTCTCCATCCCTGTGTCATAACTTAATTCAAAGGGATATTGATTATCTGTCGCTTCCAAAAATATCCTGTTGCTTCACTATATTGATGACATTTTGCTGATTGGAACAAGGGAGCAGAAGGTAGTAAACAATTTGGACTTGGTTCTGACACATATACCAATAAGAGAATGGAAAATAAATTCAATCAAAATTCAACAGTCTTCTTCCTCAGCAAAATTCGTAAGAGTCCAGTAGTGTGGGGCATTCTTAGGTGAAAAAAAATGAGTTATTTTGCTTGGCCCCTCCCACCACAAAGAGAGTAGCACATTTTGTGCACCTGTTTGAATTCTGGACACAACACATTCCTCACTTGGGTGTGTTACTTTAGCCTGCCCATACTCTAAGTGACACAGAAAGATTCTAGCTTTAATTGTAGCCTGGATCATTCTAGTTATGGATTTCACTTTCCTACATATAATGGTTCTGACAAAATCAGCATATATGGACTTGCATATTACATAATCCAACATCATGGTATTCCACACAATATTGTTTCTTACCAAGGCAATCATGTCACAGCCAGAAGTGCGACAGAAAAACAATTATGAGATCTACTAGTCCTATCATGTTCACGACCACCCTAAAGCAGCTGGCCTGATAGAAAGATGGAATGGACTTTTGAAGACATAGTTACAGTGCTAATGAGATTGTATCAGCATAAAGGACTTGGGTGGTGTTCTGTAGAAAGCACTGTATGCTTTGAATCCTCATCCAACATATGGTACAGTTTCTCCCATAGCCAGGATCCAGAAATCAAAGGGGATGAGAGGATAATATTCCATTCACTATTATCCCTCATGACCCACTAGGAAAAATTTTGCATCCTGGTTTTGAGACCTTAAGTTCTGATGGCCCAGAAGTTTTGATTCCAGGGAGACCTCATGAAACTGAGAAGCTTCTGCATGGCAAATGAAATCATCAGTCGGAAAAAGCATCATGATCTCAAAGGTTTCAGTCTATCTTGGCTGGAAGAGGAGAACAGAACAGTAGGAAGGAACAGAACAGTTCATATCATGGTGACCAGGAAGCAGAGAAAAAGAATGAGATCTGGGAAAGAGATTTTCACACAATCCCCTTGTGCCCTATTTCCTCCAAATAGCTAACCCTCCTTCTTCCTATCACCTACCAAGAATGCCATCACTTTATGAGTAGTCCATTAAGAGATCAACTCATTCATTAGATCAGAGCTCTCCTGATGTAATTATCTCTGACTGACCACGAGAGGTGTATCTGAACATTTGCTTAGATAATCCTCTAGGTGCCCCACAATCAGGTCAAGTTGACAATCTATATTAACCATTATAATCATTATATTTTTGGTAAGTGGTTTATTACAGCTAAAACTTGCCACTAATGCAAAGGATCATGATAGATCAAAGAGCAGCAATCATATAAGCAACTGATTACGCCAGATTTTTTGCTTAAGGTTGGCCACGATACTAGGTACTACTCACTGAGTGCATAATCTTACAGAAAAATAAAGTTGAAATATACTGAAGAAGTTACCTAAGCTAGGTTACGTAGAAGCAGAGCCTGAAGCATACTTTCTGTCCACATGGTTTATGGGTAAAATGTTCTAGAGGGATGATGGGGATGAGATGGCAGAAGGTGGGAAAGATAGAGGCAAGTGCCAGGAAGTATTACTTTATTCTGTTTTGTGAGGAGCTCTAATGAATTAGTATGTGTTTAGTGGCTAGCCTGCCTTGAGTTCCAGTAGTGATATGGGGAATGGGGCCTCCCCTATACCTTAGCTACAACCACTCTAGTGTAAAGCTCCAGAGAAATTCATCACTGATATTTCTCAGTCAGGGGCAATCATAAAACATCTGTCAGGGAAAGAGGCTTCATTGTTACTATGGATCTTGGCAGCCACTACCTGAGATTCAGATTCCATTAGCTCAAAAGGCTTCATCAGTGTTTTTCATCATCTCCCCTTATCTGCTCTGTCACATATCATGGTATTTTGACTTTAAAGAAGACACAAATGAGCACTTCCTCTTCCCTAGATGACCTAGGTTGATCTGTTAGCATCTATTTTAAACTTTAGTATTACTTCAAACTAGAATAACAAAGCAAAGCCTATATGGCACTCTTTTTATCTTACTTTTAATGAACAGATAAAAATAATTTTAATTACAAGCATTATTTAAATGATGTCTGAGGAAGTTTCTGGTTGCTTGCAAACAGTTGACTTCTGCCAGTATTTTAAATGATCCCCATTCCAAGTCTTATTTAGACTAACACATTTGCATGCTCTATGAATAAATAGTTTCTCACAATTTCAATTCAGTGTCCAAATCACTGTACTGTCTAAATGAGGCCGTTTGGGTTTCTGAGAAATTACTGCATATACCTAGTTTTTTTTATCAGATATAAAATCATAAAGGAAAATATACTTTGATGTTAAGAAGCAGTTAATGAGCAACTGTCTGTCATGGGAAAACAAGTCAAGAAACTATAGGAGCTAAAATGTTAGAAAGCAACAGAATAAGTGCCTGTAACCCAGCTCTGCATGAAATAATGACTACCTTGGCTGAGAATGATCCACTGCAATGATAAGAAGATTCTTCATAAGGGTTGGCATGGATCCTCACTGAAAATTCTTCACTGCTGGACTTGGGACCTATATTTCCATTTTCACTTGCCTCATTCCATTTCTTTTCCATTTAAATGCAGATATAAAGAGGATGCTCCATAACATCTTCTACTTATCTTGCATGGCTCTATTTTCCCTTATCTCTTTTACTTTGCATATTTTGAAGGCCAGTTTCACAGACCTCAGCACTGGAATCAGAATCCCAGTGATCAGAGGATGCGGGGCGAATGAAATGTGTGATTGGATCCTATCAAAAGTGTGAGTAATGTAGAGAGTAAAATGTTGTATTAGGTACTGGCCTGTGAGAAGGATGTTACACCTGTTTGCTATGACATAATGATTGGTGGAACAGGTAAATATTAAAGTAGTATATAAAAGAGCCCCCTCCCCCATTTGACTCTAAAAATGAGAAAATGGGGAGCTCAGGGTTATTATTTAGGATAAAGTTTCCTATGAAGCAGAGCACTTCTTGGAAGTACTGTCACTGACAAGTGAATGCTTCAACAAATGGGACATTTTACATCTTATTTTAAACCTTAGTCAGAAGCATTTCTCCTCAATGACAAGTTTTTCAGATAAACCCTTCCAGATTTGATGTCTTTGGAAACCTTTGCAAATGTCTTCCCATTCATCAGAGAAAGGGAGGGAAGCACCAGGTTTATGGATTTATTCTATTATTTAATTTTATTATATGCTTTGGGGGATAAAATGTTAATCTCTTTTTGTGAATAAGAGAACTGAGGCATAATTAAAACAGGTCAGAATAAAAAGAAAATAATAATAATGTGAATTAATCACAGGACAGAGTCTCGGACGTAATCCAACACTTCAGATGTTCATGATCTTTTCAGTATTCTGCATAGCAAATATATTAATTCATCTTTCAAAGGTATTCTGTATGAGGTTAATAGGAGGCAAACATTGTTTAGATTAAACAAAAGCAGGCTGCTTTGTTTACATGCTTTGTTATCCTGTCTTTTAATGTTCTAGTGTATTTTGAGTTTCTCAGGAGGGCCTATACCTCAGGGTGTTCACAATCCTTTACTGGTGTTTACAGATCCCTTACAAGGTGTCCACAGATCTTTGTACAGTAACCTTACCCTGTCAAATATGCCTAGCCTTTGAAAAGCCCTGAAGACATTTTAGAAATGGTCTTTATTCCAGAAATAGTGTACAAGCTAGAGAACACACACACACTGATGTTCTAATTACTTCAGTTTTTATTTCACAAATGTTGGCATGCCTAGAGTTTGCATTTATCTTCCAAATGATAAGCATAACTGTTAATGGAAGCACAATGATATACATTCATGCCAGCTCATGTTTACACACCTGAAAAAGCAATATATACTGGTTACAAGGACACCTAGTATTTTCTTTTCCTTCTGTGACACCCCCACCTTCTGCTCCTTTCATGCCTTTATTATTGGAAAGTCTAAAAGATTCTACCTGCAGTTTATCAAAAAAAATTTTAGAAGAAAAATACTATACAATGTGAGTTACTAGCAGTACAACTCTGGTCAATGCCGAGCAAGCATATCCTCTGGGTTGCTCCTTGCCTGTGACTACATGTGATGTTGAAGGTATTCCTCCTTATACTTTACCAGAATTCTATGAGAAATTCTTATACTCATTTGCTAACATCAAATACCTATTGATTAAGTCCAAATGAAAATGCAAGATGGATCATGAGACCAAGTTTCTTCATGAATGATAGTTGAGGGAAGTTATTTGGGGCCTCAGTTCTTTGAAAGTATGGATAATATCTTATTTAGGTTGAATTTCAAAATGGCATAAAGCCTAAAGTAGTAAATGTTTCTCCCACCTCGAATTCTCTTAATTGGAATCTATGGCAGCCTAAACTTCTATGCTATTATTAGTCAAAAAAAAATCCAGTAATAAAAAGAAAAGAGATACTTGGATAGTCTCTATAGCTATATTTTATAAAATAAATTGGAAGGAAAGACAAAAATGTATGGAAAGTATTGAGAATTCCATTTCTGCAATACATTTAATGGAATCTCTACACTCCTGGGAAGCCTCATTTTATCAGTCCTTCCTATTTTAATCTGCTTCCCATATTAAATAATTCCTACTCGAGTTTCGCATGAATGGTTTGCAGACAGCTGCAAGCCAGCTACTGGTAGGAAAGAAAATTACTGATGCTCAAATGTGAGGGAACATGAGAATTTCCAGAAGCAGCAGCCCCTGATCCTCTTCATCCTTCTTCACAAACCTATACTCAGACCAGTCTTCCCTTTAGAGCTCATGAGGAAAAAGACATCAAGGAGTGAATATCATTTGTTCCTAAGAGGGCTGCTTCATAGAAGCTGCAGCAAATGAGCATCTCTTTTAGGTAAGTGAGTTTGAACAGCCAAACAACTTTTACAACCCACTTGACTTCCCAAGATTCGCAAACACAGCTCTTTATCATCTATGCTGAAAACTTTTTCTTAAAGTTAGAATGAAGTCTTTATTCTGTAAGAATCTAGTGTTAGCTCCAAGATGTTCCTCTGAATTCTCTTGGTTTTTAAGGTAAACACAAACTTACAACTCTTCAATTTTAAATAACTTTTGTGAACCAAAAATATTTTTAATTGGTACTCGTATGCTCCAAAGTACTTTTCTCTTTTTAGGAAAAAAACCTGTGTATTTTATATAGATATTATTTTCTATTAGAAGCAACTAGTAATTGTTATATGGATGCACTGGTAAATGTGCATGTTCAAAGAAGAGGCAAGATGTCAGAGTTTCTCTTCTCCAGCATATCCTAAACTGAATTACAAATTGAGTCTTATCTAGTAATATGAGATAGACCAGGCAAGGCAGAAATTAAACTTAAAAAAAAAAAAAGCAAATTTCAGAGTGAGGTAGCCTGGCAACTATGTGAATTATGACATGGTCTTACCTAAGTAAAAAAAAAAAAAAATTAAGCCATATAACTCAGTGAGCAATAACCTATGAGGGGCCAAAGATAACCATCCTAATTGTAATTCCGGTGCACCAACTAAATAGGGATTCTTCAATGAAAACAATACAAGAGCTGTATTTTTTAAAAGAAGAAATAGAATATCAATGTTACTTTTCTGTAATCACATAGTTCGTTAGAATATAAATCATAGCCAAGACATTTTCTTTTTTATTTATTTATTTAGTTACTTAAATCACATCATAATTTACTTATTTACACAGAGGTTATAAACACAAAAAGGCAGGATGTGGGGAAGGGAATGGCACCGAGCATAGGTGTTCAGGGGGAGTACAGATACCTTTCAGAACAGGGTATCAGCTGGCTGTAGGTTCAGGGGACATGTATGTGCTGCTTTGACTATAGACAATTTTTATTCTTTATGTAATCCTCTGCTTTTATGACACCCCCTTTCTTTCTCTGTATTTTCATATATGGTTAAATATAAAGACCCATCCCAAGAACCCTCAAAGGTCCTGCCACAAAATGTTCTGTCTTCACAAAGGACCAATGTTTACTAACTGATGTTTCATGGCTTATGTTATCAGAGAATATACATGCATGCAAAACATTAGCATTTGCACCCCTGAATCTAGCTAGCATTTGTTCATATGAGCTTGTATATAAAGTATGAAAGTGTTCAACACATGCAAACATTTTCCATCACACTAAGTTTAGCAACCACTGAACATGTGGCTTGGTTGTGGGATACAGAATCTCTGATTAAAAGATGACGAATTTTCCTAAAGGGATTTAGTGGCTAAAAGCCAAAGACAGAAGATAAGTACAAACACATCAACATTAAAATAGTCTCACAGAAAAAAGCCTTTTTTTATGTGTTGGGGGTTTGTTTGAAACATTCTTAGCATATAGCCTAGGCTGTCCACAAACTCGTAACCTTCCTTCTTTGAACTACTGAATGCTAAGATTATAGGTGGAGTTACTATTCCTTGAATTTTATTCCACCTGTGAAGGCATAGTGTATAGACAATCATGATTGTGAAGTTTACTTGTCAACTTGATGAGATGTAGAATCTTCTGATGCATGGGGGCCCTGGCACATGTGTGTAGGATTATTGATTTGGTTCACTGAGATGAGAAGATGTACTCCATGAGGTGACACTAGTCCTTTGGCTGGGTTCCTGGACCACCATGTGAGAAAACAAAAGAGGGGATAATGGTGGGAACTTAACCTTGCCACATAATTTCATTACTTGGTTTGTGGTGTGGATATGATCAGTGTCTTCAGGACACTGCAATTGTGACTTCTCTGCTCTGATGGACTATACCCTCCCAACAGTGAACTAGAATAGATCCTCTCTTCTTTAAATTTCTTCTGTCAAATTAGAGGTAAAAAGAAACTAATATAAAACCTTTCAGGAGAACATAGGTTTTTCTGACATATTGAGCAGTTACCTTAAATGAAATCTGAGACTACTGAGTTGAGCATTTCCAACATGACATATCAGCCAGTGTTTGTCAAGATTTGCTGAATCCCTTTGCTAGGAACCCTACTAGGTATGTTGGTATATAGTACACTATTGTGGGCACACCATAGATATGGCAGATTTTTTTCAGTGGTTTTCATTTCCTCATTCAAAATGATTATACTTTTCCTCTCCAGTTCAATTTATTTTTTCATTGCAGTGCCTCTATGATTTGATATGCAGTGCCTAATTTTTTTTTTTCATCTTGGGAACTGAGGAATGTTTGTGTTCTGAGAAGATGGCTTCGATTTCCTTAGTGGCTTTCCATTCTCCAATGTGGCTCTGTCTTTGTCTTTGAACATGACTGGTAAAAGCAATATTTCTGTAATGGACCCAGGAATGAAGATGTTTTATATGAGTCAGAAGAAGCTTCTTTTCAAAGAATAACTACAAATCTCAAATGAGCATTCAGCATTCCTTGGCAACCATCTCACATTTATTGAGTAAATTAACTTTGCCCAGGCTGGAGTCTCACTCCTTAAAACCACCACATTCTCTATCTCCTAAATATTTCCTCCTCCTTCTTCTTCCAAATAAGCCAGAAGAGAAACAATCAATAAGATTAACTTTTTATGAGTGTACTATTGCCAACACTAACATTCTGCTTTCTGATTGACTGTAGAGTATGACACATTAAAAATTTCTCCCTGTAACCAAAGCCAACCCCTCCACTGTATCTGGGATATCAGGAGTATTTCCTTATGAAACCACAATGCCAGAATAACAAGTGGAAGCTCACTAAATATAGTTCATGAATGAAAAATGGGCATTTTGGTATCTGTACTCCCCCTGAACACCTATGCCCCGGTGCCATTCCCTTCCCCACATCCTCCTTTTGTGTGTTTATAACCTCTGTGTAAATAAGTAAATTACGATGTGATTTAAATAACTAAATAAAAAAAGAAATGAAAGCTCTCCTCTGTTCAAAATGAAGAGAACAAACATTAAGATGGGTATTTCTAGAGTTCATCTAAGTAGCACATATTTAATAACTATGTACAACGTAAATGATGCCAACCTCATTTTCTCAATAGCTTCTTATGCTGTAATTAACAGTCAATGGTCACTTCTTAGAGCACATATTAACAAGGAGGTCCAATCATTGTCCACCCATCTTATTAATCTTCACAAGAACTATACACTAAAGCCTGATTAACTGATGCCCAAATGTGGGGTCGAGCTAGTTGCTGAAATTCATATTGTAAGTAAAGAGGAACACATGCCTACCTGGTGGGGAAGTCCCTGCTTGATCCTCTCAACCATGATTCAGAAAGTCCTTGAAACAGGGACAAGTCTAATGAATGAGTGGGCTATTCCAATAGGGAAGAACACTACTGAAGTAAGCAATGCATGTAAGTAAGCAAATAAACATGTCCACATTCTGTTAGTCTTTAGGAAGACTGGCCAGGAAGTTGAAGAGAAGCATGTGGACTCTTAATGGAAAGGTCATATCTAGCAAGACTGGCTCTTATTCTTTGTGTCTTAAGCATGGAATTTAATCACTGCAAGACCTTCCAAAATTACAATAGGAGTACATCTTTGGTATATTTTAATTAATTTTTTTGGGATTTAAAGAATATGTAATTTGAGGAAGTGGAGTTTACAAGAAACAAAAGTAAACTAAATCATACATATATAATGTGCTTGTTATGGGTTTTAATTCTTGGTTTTTAATTTGAAATCAGAAGGGTCTCAAGGTACTAAAAAGGCTTTGCTCTTCAGACTTAAATTGCTTTCAGGTATATTGATCTCTGCTACTGTGTATTTCTACCTTCTTAGCTGATTAATTTTGGCTAAAAAGTTTGTTCTTTAGGTAGACAGCCTGAATTCAATATCTGATTGACCATTTCAGAATGTAACTTCCAATGTTTAAAACTTTATGGACATATATTCATATGCATTCTCTTTGGTTAAATTTTCAATCATAACTGGCTAGTATTATTGTCAAAATGACTTGTGCATGTAGTATCTAAGACAGTACATGGAATCTTTTCAAGAAAGTGCATCTCAAATGGCCATTGACGATATTAGCATCCAATGCCTATTCTTGTCTTGGCCCTGAAACATCCTTGATTTGTTTCTTCTTAATCATTAACAATCTACAACAATGAGAAAAGAATCTTGATTTACTGCTTAAGTGAACCAGGATCTGCTATTCCCATTATTCTGTGATACAACATTCTGGCCTGCTGTTGTTTTTTTTCCTAGTTACTTGATACTAGGGAACAAAAAATTACTTTACCTATTGCCTTGAGAATAAGATAATAAGAAAAGAGCAATAGTATGAAAAAACTCTAAACAATATATTTTTTAAGTAAATAAGGAATCGGCATTTCTACAATTTTGGCTAATAAGATTATTCTTTCAGGGCTTTGCAAAAATTAGATTCTAAAATGTATTAAATGTTTCACTCCTCACCTAGAATATAATTATTGTTATATCATAGCTTGTGTAATTATTATGGTATCTATGCTTCTAAACAGTGTTATGATTTCTAAATAGTCAATTAACCTTCCTAGGTCTCAATGTATGTAGAAAATGAGGGGGGTAGGTAATAATTGCATGAATCTTAGTTCCAAAAATTTATATTTTAATATAAATAGTTGGAGAAGTAAATGTATTATTCTTATCTCAATTTGGAGTATGCTCAATTTAGATATTTAATCACTGATTTTCATATGTGAGGGAAGAGATGCTACTTAGAGTGAGGCAATATAATATGGTTTTCTTTTTGTGAGAATATTTTCACTAGCACTGTCCTTATCCTCTTGCATCTCACATACACGAGAAAGGTGATTTGGCTTTTCAAAAATCTCTTCTTTAAACAGGTCATATTATAACACTTGATGTTGTTCCTAATGATGCAATTAAGAGTGGGTTGTTATACCATAGTGTTGAAACTGCCTGTTGAATAAGAAGACAGGATCCATTCACAGGCTGTGGTAGGCAGATGGGCAGACTTTGCTTAATAAAAATGGTTTGGAATATGACCACATCCTAAAGATCAAAACAAGTTAGACACTTATTAAAAGAAAAAGGAAGTTTGACAAGAAATAATGAATCTACATCCTAACAAGTATCTGGCAGTGAGGTATCACAGAGAAGATGGCATATAAAGACTCCAATTGGCAACTTTTATAGAGAAATGATGCCAGGGTATAAACAGAAGCTGCAATAATTGTCTAGAGACTATATAAAACTCACTACTTTAGGGACTTCCCAGGATCAAGAGTAAAATCCTGTGACTTGTGATGGTTTGGCATGATATGGCCCTAGCTAGGCTGCCATTGCTTCTACCTATACCCTGGCAAGTCTATAATGCCCCAACTAAACTAGACTCTTGGCTTTCAACACAGAAAGCCCTAACTAGTAGACAGCTCACAAACTGCACAGGCCTGCTGCTTGGAAGAAATGCTTGTCAGTTATTTCTTCTGCATCACAGGTAATCATTTCTTTCGTGTATTTTCATACAAACTAGTGCATTGTAGTGCTTTTCTCTAATTACTCTGTCACAGAACCATATTTTTGTCTTGTTATAATTATCTACATTTTTCTTTATTAAATATTAGTTCACACACATATAATTTGCTGCAGTAAATCGCCAACCCAAATAAGACCAGTCAAGGAAAACACAACTCAATAATTATGGATATAAACTGCACACCTATATTGGGCAGATTTACCATTACACTACTCTATTCCTCAGCTATGATATCCCTTCATTTATCTTTTTGTCTTGTTTCTTCAATAGTATATTCACAAGAACTAGAAATATATTTGTTACCATAAGTTAATGTGTTGAGGATAGCATATGAACCATTATACAGACATATATTAGCAAATGAGTAAACAAATGAACTATTTTGCCTCCTGTATATGTTTTATAACTAATATTTTGACATTTAGTAGATGACATTAAAGGAAAAGAGGTCCCATCTACCTTGCTTATACACTTGTTTCTATGTTGTCTAATCTTTGGGACTGGTATCTTAATTTTTTCCAACAAATGACATTATACATTTATCATGAATGGATCTCATACATAAGTTTGATGAAATGGAGGGAATTTTGTCTTTTATGAGAGAAGCAGCCATCAAAACTTATTTTAAACTTAAGAGCTTAAGAGATGGCCCAGTAATTGGGAACACTTATCAGACTTCCAGAGGACCTACATTCGATCTCAGTACCAAATGGCAGCTCACACCTGCCTGAGCTGTCACTCCAGTTTCAGGGCTTCTGACACCCTCAATAATTCCGCCAAAGCATCAATGAACACAAAACAAAATAAGGTACGAAAAACTTATTTTAAACTCAATGCAGTTGACCATTGCCAGCTTCCCATTAGCAACCATTCTTCAGACAACTTCAAACTTGTTTCAAAGCATTAAAACAAACAAGCATAGCTCTCACTTCCTTAGCAAGCAAAGAGTATAGCTTTTTGTTTCAGATATTGAGTGCTGGCCTCTAATGTTTGGAATGAAAGCTAAGGTGTCTGGCTATAATGGAAATACACACAAATAATTTATTCTAATGTAGGTAGATGTTTAAGCACATATAAACACCAAGTCATCCCAAACCACATAAGAATAAACAAAAGTGCCGTGACAATTTCAACCTAAGACAAAATGAAACTGAGGCAAAGAAGATAGTGGTTTCTTCTCAAGGCCATAGAACAGCTACATGTGTTAGAATTGAGACTTCATTGATGATGATCTTATTTCATTGGATTTGAGTCTGTAGTTTGTGCAGTGGTGTTGCTTGTCAGTGTATCATCCACATTAGATACAGGTGCAGTATAGAGAGCTTTGAACTCAATTTGTCAAACATACCTGAAGTGTTTTACATCATTAAGACTTTTCATTTAAGTTTTATAGTAGATATTAGTGTCCATATAAGAGCTGAAACTTACAATTGATATAATATTAGGAATGAGGTTTGTCTTATGTGTCTAGAAGTATTTAAATATTTTTTAAAGCCAATGCTCCAAAAGCAGTGACTTTTTTTTTTTTTTTATTCTGAGGATAAGAAGTAGGTACTCACTCATGCTAGGCAAGTGCACTATCACTAAGTTATATATTTGATTAGACAGATGCCACTGTGCAAGCAACACAAACTGGTTTGGAATGCACAGTGTAGCACAGAGTGGCCTCAAATTTCTACTCTTTCTGGTTCTTCATCCTTAGTATTAAGAATGTAGACATATATCACTACACCTATGAGTTTTAAATAGTATGTTAGGGTGGATCGCTGTGAGATTATGGCAATAGAGCAAGTACTCAGAAAGGAAATGGCCAACTCTCTGATTTTAATAATTAGGATAATGAACATCTAGAATGACTATATGAACATATATGCATTTGGAATTTAACCTTGGCACTGTAGAAGTTCACTCCCTGGGCCACTAACTGCAGGCTATCATTCAGTAACTAATATCTACTATAAAACTTAAATGGAAAAGTCTTAATGATGTAAAACACTTCAGGTATGTTTGACAAATTGAGTTCAAAGCTCTCTATACTGCACCTGTATCTAATGTGGATGATACAGTGACAAGCAACACCACTGTCACCAGATCCCTAGAATGCCAAACTTCAGAGTGATCGGTTCACTAGATGGAAAGCTGCAATTAAGATAAGAATTTTCTAGAACTCAGGTCATGCTTAAAGTTTATCTTCTGAGTATAATTCATTCTACTTTTATTTTTAAAAATAATCCTGAAGGAAAGAGGGATTTTCAGCTCTATAGGACTCAGTTTTTTATGTGTGGAATGATTGATTTGATTCAGGTAATTTCTGATTCTATTCTGTACAGTTGTGATAAGTCAAAACATGAACTAAATAAATTCCAAACACACCATCCATAATTTTCCCTTCTTCCTCATATTTCCAGTTCATTATCATAGATATGCTAATCCCCAATGTATCTATATAAATTTAGATGCAAAAATTAAAATTATCTTTAAATTTTATAGGCAATTTTTGTAAAGAATGGTCATATTACATATGACTTATTCATTTATGTTTTTTAAAATCCCATTTGAAGTATTTACCCTCTGTAGTCACAATGAATGTCATTTGGTTCAGTGTCCATATCTATTATAACACTGACACTAATCTAGATTTTTTTTTTGTTATTACTTCACGAACTTAAGCAAGTTCTTATATTCTGCCTAAACTGTCAGCTATCCTTCTGCAAAATAACAACATCTGAATTCTTGCATATTTGACAGGATGCACTGGGGATGACATATGTAACCTCCTTTCATCCTATTTGAAAGTTCTTAACTGAAGTTGGTATCCATCCCAGCCTCTATTCTGTCACTGGTAGCTAGAATTACCTATGTTCATTCTTGTTTTATATTTTGTAATGAAGGCTAGAATAAATATTTTTGTGTGGATAACTGTCCCAATCAAAGCTTAAAACTCAAGTGAGACTATGTTCAGCTCCTAATAATTTTGGTGCATTATTTCAGAATGCTACTACCATACGGATCACCTTGTTACACTTGCCGTTCTTCCAATCAACCTGCTCAACATGACTCAGATCCTGTTATTAGGAAATCTCCACACTGGATAACAGCTAATTTAATTCTTTTTTTTTTCCCCCAAGAATTACAATTGTCTTATTTCTAGCAATCTTCCCATCATTCCCAAACAAAAAGAGATTGTGGTCTTAGTTCCTCAAGTGGACATTTATACTAATTCTACCTCCATTTTATACAGTAACCTATAGAAATCTCATGTAGTTGATAAGACAAACTTTAGACTCTTTTTTTAACGGCATGTTTAGTGCATTATAGCAACAAAGGTTTATAGAGTCTGGTTACTTTGTATACCTGATTTAACATTGTTTTCCTGCCTCAAAATTATTGGCTATTGTCATTCTAATGTAACATGTGGTATATTAGGATTATAAAACAGAATGTGGAATTTGATGTTCTAAGTATGAATTTAAGTTTTATGAGTGATGGGCTCATTAACTCTAAAACCACTAAGTTACTTCATATCAAGATGACAATGCCTATTTCAGAGAAGATGAAATAAAATCTATTATATAATTTATACTATACTCTTATAACAATTTTGTTTAACATTAGTTCAAATTCCATATAATTCTCAGTCAAGTAAGGTGTTTATGATAATTTTATAGAGTAGATAAGTATAGGATTATAGAGGTCAGTTAATAGTCTAAAATCTCAGGATAAACAAGATGTGAAGTTGTGACTATGTTCAAGACAAAATAGCTCTAGGTTCTCTAGGTGTAGCCTCTGATTGCACTATTTGTTTTTATCCATTAGTCTGTTTTGGGTATTAATGTTTTAGTAATACAGAAAATATTTACTATAATTGATCACTAAAAATGTTAAAAGGTGAAAATACTCCTTAATACCATTCCCATATGGCATTAAATATGGTATGTTGAAGTATTCATCAAGTTTTTTTTTTAAATGTTCCAGTATAGAAGGACTTCTCTAAGACAATATATGCAAATACCTTTGGATTTTCATTATATTTTTGGAAGGAGGATGCCAGGAGATTGTTTTATAATTTTTTCCTCATGAATTTCAGCTAACCCTTTCAGGTGGGAATATTGTCTCCCCACTCCATTCACCACAGTGTTTTGTTTAAATGTGTGTCTGTGTGCCACGTGTGTGCCTGGTACTCAAGGAGGCCCGAAGAGGCTGTCAAATATCCTAGTAGTGGAATTACACATGACTGTGAGACAGCATATAGATACTAAGAATTGTTTCCAAGTCCTCTGGAAGAGTAGTCAGTACTCTAATCTCCTTAGTCATCTTTAGCTACCACTATTTAATTAGAAAAGAATCTTATTGAATTTTAACTAAATTAAAAAATAAGTATAATATCATATGCATATTTTTTACTGAAACTGCATAAATTTTGAGAAACTAGATAATCAGAATAGGCTGAAATAGTAGCTTGAAATATCAAAATCTAGAGATTTAGGAATAGACATTTCTGTTTTAAGGAATAATTCCCTGGGGTATGATGAATTAGCCTACTGGAAGAAAGGAAGGTTAGTCTAACAATTGCATTGTTTACTGTTTACAAGGTAGGCCACTGATACCCTGTCATGCAAAAGGATGTATGTTACATAAATTATTGATCTGTAGTTACCTGGTAGACCTATATAGTTTATGAAATAGAAAGTTCCATGGAGATTATCAAGACCAGCTTTCTCATCTTAAAATGAGAAAGGTAGCCTTGACTTATGAGGTAGGACCCAGAGAACAAAAGAGGAGACATAATTTACTACTATTTATTTTTTCAAGTGATAGAATTTTACCTTCCAGATGTCAAATTATTTGTTTGTAAATATTTGATGGGTTTATGAATAGTATATTTGTGTATATACTATACATACTGTCACATATACTGAGACAGACGAACATTGACCATCCAATGGTACATTTCTCAATAGAAATGGAAACTTAAAGAACTCAGAAAGAAGGAACTACAAATTCTTTAAACTTTCATATTAATAATTTATTCTAAAGTACATTTATTTAATACAGATTAAAGACAAGAAAAATATGTTATATAAATATTGTTTTCTCTCTGACCTTCAGAATGTAACACAATATATCATTAATAATGATAATAATAATTCAAGCTATATTTTGAGTGACACTCACATTGTTGAACAGTTCTGTAGTGAAATGAAAAGTTTTAAACATTTATGTAAACCATTAAACGAATCATCCTTAATTTTTAACCAAGTTTAATTTCCCATACTAAATCTCAAATTCTTTTATAGGACATGTCTACAAGTAGAAGTAAGAATGACAAAATAAGTCAGTATCCTCCAACTAGGACATGTGAGATGCTGGGAAAGGAATTCCTGTGGGGAAATAAATCTGAATGAAATGAATATCAGTGCTTCTTGTTTGTATTAGGAAGTATTCAGGACATGGGCAACATTTTATTATTAAATACTGTTTTTTCTTCTGATTAGTTAAACTCTGTAATGTTAGAGTATGTATGTACACTACATGAGATATAACATCAACTTATTTCTATCATATCTCCAGGAATTCATTTGGAAACTCTTTAGAAAGTTTTATGACTTTTAAATTCACATCTGACACATATTTCACAAGAAAAGGACACTATTTATATACACATCCCATAATGTTTATGTAGTAATATGTATAACTACACTTTAATATGGTTCAAAAGGATGTGTTAAAAATACCAGAAATCAGATGACAATTTGCAGTGAAGTTTATAAGACATTTAATTCTCTCTGCAGTGTTACTAGACTGTTAACAATAATACTATCAATACAGTATAAAATTCATGAAAGAAACTTCCCATGCAGATCAGGACAGTTTTGTATACAAGTAATAATGGAAAAAGAATACTGAATATTTCATAGAGGTTAGTAGCCCTTAGGAGAAACAAAAACAAGTTATTATTTGAGAGGTGAATAAATATGCTTCTGAAACAAACAAATCTAACACTACAGTAGCCATCATCAGAAAACCAAGAATGAATACCCTGAACATGGAGTGTAAAAAGGGACCACACCTCGAGCAAAACATACGATGCAACTAGTCCCTCCAAAGAGGTAGGAATTCTGATAATGTCCATGAAGCTTCCAGTCTCAAAGACAAGAAAAACTATAAAATCCAGCACAATAAATGGGATGCCCCAGCCATAACCATCAGGTAAAATTACAATAATGCGCACAGAAGTCAAACCAAGTTACCCATTTCATGAAAATATACAAAATATAGTCAATTTAAAAAGCATCGACCATTTCCAAAATCTAGAATTTTTTTCTCACTTTGAAACTACCAAACGTTTTCTTCAGAAAGGGTCATAATATGCATTCCACAAAGTTCCATTAAAATTACTTTAATAAACCTTGTTTCCACCCCCTCCTCCTCCTTCCAATGAGTTATAAATGTAGGTTTCTGGTAACCTACATCAGAGTGACACACTTATTTTAATTTGATGTTTGCTATTTGTAAAGGTAATCATATTTATGTCACATTGTGGCAGCCTTCCTGGGAGAATTAGATTATCTGAAGATGTGAAGCCTTTGCTAACATTCTTTATGTTACTCAACTTTAGAACTTCCAGTGAAGACAGCACATCATCACTGTCCAGCAGGAGATGGTGTTCAAAACTGCACTGCCAACTTCTGAGAATCAATGACTAGCTGAACACAAACACATCTCAAATATGTTCTGAGTGATAAGAAAATAATACTTGAGATTTACTCAGATTCCTGGAGACACACACTCAGTCCGTGCAAAGAGCACACCTTGCTCTTTTAAGGGAGAGACAAGATTGTTAACAATGGAGGATGAGTCTCCAATGAGCATAAATTATCAACACTTGCAAAGCCTCTGCTTGTTTAGAATCCATGTTACAGTCTGTCACATGAGTTGGAGAGTCACTTCTCCCTAGAGTCTCGGTGAGATTGTAAAATAGATAACATCAACACCCCTGCAGAAAACCTCACGAGAAAGCTTGCTCCTCAGTGTCTAATCTTAAGCCATAAGAATTTGTACATGCATATCTAGTTCTTTCTTGGCACACGTGCACCCCACAACATACACAAATAACAGTTGCTGCTATAACTGAAAGAGGACAATACACACACAACTCTAATAGAAATAACAGGGACGAAAAGCTCTGACTGTAAGCTGACACATTATCAACCCTTTCTTCTCTCAGTTTTGATTCCAGATTCAAAGTGCTTCTCACAGTGTTACAGCATTCTTCTGCTGCAAAAACATCACTTCAACTTGCCAAAAGTTTATTTTGATAATCTCCCTTACCCTGAGAAACCTACTTTCCTGCAGGTCCACCCAAGAATCACATTTTTCAGTTCTCATTTCAAGTGCCTCTAACATTCCTTTAAAGAATTTTTTTTTTAATTGCAAAACAAGATTTTTACAAGTGACTGAAAAGCACTCCCTTACCTTCTAAACCTGCTTCAATCAGCCCAAACTGTTCCAATAATTTAACAAAAAGCACAATGACGATCAGAACTGCTATCATTTCAAGCCCCTCCAAGTTCATGGTCAGCTAGGTCATGGTCCAGCCACAGCCACTGAGAAGCGCTCCTCACCCTGGCTTTCTTTGTAAAGCCATTAAACTACATTAAGAAGGCTACAGCTGGAGAAGGGAGGAGGAGAGCGGTGAGAGAGGAGGGAGAGGGAAAGGAGAGAGAGGAGAGAGAGAGAGAGGGAGAGGAAGAGAGAGGGAGAGAGAGGGGAGGGGAGAGGGATAGGGACAGAGGGAGAGAGAAAAAAGGGGGGAGGGAGGGAGGGAGGGAGGGAGGGAGGGAGGGAGGAGAGAGAGAGAGAGAGAGAGAGAGAGAGAGAGAGAGAGAGAGAGAGAGAGAGAGAGAGAGAGCATTCATCCTGTTTGCTGTATCCAAGGCCAGAAGTGGCAGCCCAGTAAAGTCGAGCCTGTCAGAATTATCAGCGTCCTTGTTCTCACTCTTCCACAAGGAGATAGCCATGCATGAAGTAGTAGCGCTCAGATCGCGGAAAACCAAGGATGTCTTCAAGAAGGTCCGGAGCAAACCTGGCGGACAACAGAAGCAGCGCCCCCAGGACTCCACACCTAACCCGGCCAGTGGAATCTCAGGGCTGGTCAGTTGCCTTGGAAACAGTGGAAGCAAAGCTGGACTCCTGCTGCAGACAGGACCTGAGAACCTAGTCCCGAGCAGCCAGAAAAAAAGAAAAGCCTGAACCGCCCACAGGCAGTGGCAGCTTACATTCAGCCCTTTCTGAACGTACTCTTCAGATAAAACAAATGTGTGTATTTTATCCTACGGAGTGCGGAAAGAAATGGAATGAAGATTCCTTCTCTGCGTGGTTCATTATGAATCTATTCTTTTCAATGAGTCCCTTTATTGTAATGCACAAATGTCTTACTCACTTTGAACTAATATTCTGTTTGAGTAGTGACTAGTATTCAAAGTTTGAGTATTCACAAATACTCTCTCAATGTTTGCTGCTATTTTAGCGGTTACCTCCTTCCGCACTGGCTTCTGTTTCAACATATCAAATATACATTTAGCAGTGTTTATCCTGCATGCTTTTTGCTGCTATAAAAAGTTTGAGAAGAAAAAAAATGAAGCAAACATCCTTTGGAGTTTCTATGTCTTGTACACGTTTTTCCCCTCTAAATACTGGCTAAATAGGTAGACCCGAGACAGAGTAAAGAACTGGACTGAAGCAAAACAAAACACATGAAAACAAACAACAGAATCCAAGCTAGAAATCAGCTCAGAGATCTACTCGTCTCCTACTGTACAAATTAACAATCTGGGGACCAAAAAGAACAAGAGACCAAGGGACATAGCAAGTTCAGTTGGGGGTGATTAGGAATACACACCTCAGAGCCAATTAACCTGAATTGAGACCTCCCAGGTCGTGTAGACATTGCTTCAATACATCATGCCTTGATATCCACATTTGTAAATAGGGACATGAAAACAAGACCAAGTTGATGAGTGTGTTTTGAAAATTAACTGAAAATATTTCCATAGTAAGGGGATCTATTTGCTCAGTAGTACTAGTTCCTGTCTTGATATAAGTATTCCATATTCTAGTCATATTAATGAAAGTGGCTCTGAGATTTAGTTTTCTTACTCAAAAATTTCACATGGTTTCTAATCGATGCACTGAATAAAGCCCAAATTTCTGTGTACAGGCTTCTGTGGTGTCTTTACCCTCAGGTACCATCCTGGTACTTGCCTTTCAATGTTTCTGTTTTCATCCAGACTATCTACATGATAGCTTTGCTCCTTCTCCAAAATGTATTCTGTACTTCTTTATACCTAGGGCTTTGTTTATACCATTTTGTCCCTTTGTTGGGAGGAAAGAAAAATAACAAATAAACAAACAAAACATGTAAAACAAAACAAAACACACAAAACAAAATAAAACAAGACTTCATCATCTCTGCTTGTCATGTTCCCTGGATTATTTTATGAAAATTCTAAAATCAGTATTAGGTGTAACCTTTTCCTTGCATATGCCTGTTTGTTGCTACTTTTACTGCTTATGTTAATTATTTGACATTGTCAAGCCTCAGTGTATTGTATTACAGGTACTTGGATGTGGTTTTTTTTTCCAATAAAAGATAAACGTTGAGAAGACTTAAATCATGATTTCATTGCCTACCTTGACAATGCTCCCAGCCGTTACAATTCTTTTTAGGGTCCCTCTTCTCACTCCATAGATGTTTATTAGATTATTCTAGTCACCATACATTAAGCAACTACTGTATACTTTATGCTTTACATACACTTCTTCCTGCTAGCCACTCTGAATGTAGGTATAATTAGAATTTTCAAAGGAAACATGAGGTCTCAGAGAGCTTAATAAGCAGCAGGTTTAAGATCATAACCCTTGTAAATGGCAGGACCAAGATTCAAACCCTGGTTCACTTATTGCAGATTGTTATAAAGCCCTGTTATTCCACACATCTTTAAACGCATTAGGAATTCAGACATTAGTACAAGTTCTTATTAGCCTAAGTTAAAGGTTATATTCAATGACCCCTTCAAATTGTTTGGTGACACTCTAATTAATCTATTAACCCTCACTTTAGAACTTGTAGTTGAATTCATGGATCTTGCTTTCTGGTGACTTGCAGGAATAGTATTCTTTAAACATGCATCCTCTGTGGTTGTTGAAAGGGAATTTTCTGTGTCTACTAAAATGAACTGTGTAAAGCTCCTTTGATTTCACCATAGACAAATGTCACTGGTCAGTTCCTGTGCTCTTCTATAAAGATGATATTCATATGCTGAGAAATGTTTTTATGCAGAGAGCTTGTGTAATTACCAAACAGGAGAAAGCCTTTCTGCACAGTCTGAGTGCCACAGGAAAAGACCACTTGGTGTCCTGTATTGCCTTTTCCAGACCTTTCCAGTTTCTAGTTCTTATATAGACCTCATCATCTCAAACATTTATATTAGATGCTTCCTTTGGCAGAGATGTTTTCCCAGATCTTCTCCTGACTAAGAGACTTTAGTTATGTTTTGAGACTAAAATGCCCTTTCTATCCACACTACTTGATTCAGTATACCTCTTCCTGATGCTGGAGTCATGACCCTCTGAGTCTGTATCACTTTCATCTCAATTAATGTCATCAGGAAACAAGTGTGTTTGTTTACTTGCTTATCACATATCACTACTACAATCTCCAGAACATCAAGTTCTATTGATAAAGGTAGAGATTTCTATCTGTTTCATCCCTGATGCGGGAATCAAATGCTAGTGTCTGGTACTGAAAAGGCTGAGAATGGTAGAATGAGAGTTTTGGCTAATACTCTAGCCTTCCCTAAAAAGCCATCTGCTCTCTCACTGATCTGGTAGAACCAAGTTCCCCATGATGTAGTGTGCTGAGTGTGCCTGGGGACTCTGTGAGTCTTCCATACCTCCTACTTGGAATTCTTACTCCAAGGAGTCGAAGGATCCAGTCACAGCAAGACAAACTCCCATGACCTTTGTTTAGAGTCAGCCATGAGCACTGCAACTTGGAATATATTCACTATGTTCTGTCCCAAGGCTTAATACAAATGTGATTTGTGGTTTTGACAATGTGACCAATGGAAGCAATAACAAGAATGAGTCTAAGGAAGTCTACCTATCCAACATATCTGAAAGTCATTGCTATGTAAGGTGAGAAGTAACTTGGATAAGATCCATTCCTATCCTTTAATTTTCAGCTAGAAGAACAGTGCAGCATAAATAGAAAAAGTGGCTTAGCTCTATATGTAACTCTTAGCTTCAAGTTACATACCTTGAATTTAATATAAAACATTAATCCATTGTCTTAGATTTCTGTATTTCTTCCAGCATCACCTTTTTAAAGAGGAACATTTGTGCATCCAGTAGACACAGAGAAGAAACTCACCTCACTCCAGGCATAGCCAATATTTGTCTTCCCCAGATGAAAGAGTAGAAAGATAAGGGTGATACCATTTGCAAATGACACATAGGCTGTATGGGTCCACAATTTTCTCAGCCATAGGCTAAGCATGTAGACTGGGCCATCCTTAAACTGTTTTTGAGAAGGGTAAGATCTTCACTATTGTGTTGTAAGAAGAGAGAAGATCCTTTGGAAAAGTGAGTGAATTTCTCCAAGTAGCAATCCAGTGAAGCTGATGGCTTAGTACACAGTGTTATGTTATATTCCCCTTAAAGCCTAAGGTATCCAGCCATGCATGAAGCACCCAATAAAATAAACATCACAGAGTTAAGTAGCTAACATTTCATTGTTGCCTTTTAAAGATTTCTTGCAATTTTTGAGTTAGGGAGATTTCAGATATGAGAAAGATCTACGCACCCGCATTCTAGGTGAGTATGGAATGGTATAAGGCAAAGGGAATGATGTGGGTATGGTTTTAAAAACCTATCTGTGGTCCTGCAAAGATAGCTTGGTCAGTAAAGTCAGAGTTCAATATCAGAATCCATTTTATAGAGATGTGGCAACTGTAACCCCAGTGGTGGCAAGTTAGAGAAAGGAGGCTCCTCCCCTAGGGTTTGTTTCCCTGCCTGTTTATGCAAATTGGCAAGATCTGGGTTCAGTTAGAGACCGTTTTGAAAATCTAAGGTAGACTATGATTGAGAAAAAAACTGGTATCTACCTCCACACATGTACATACATGTGCACATATAGCTGCTCTCATGTATAAATACATACACATATGGCCAGACACATGTAATCTACATGTAGCTCTGGAGAGCAAGTAGCACCTAAAAGGAAGAGTTTGATAAAATTTCAGCTTCAACAAAGGCTTTATACATGATATATGCTTAAGAAGGTAATAAGGTATACAAGAAACTGATGCAAGTTTTCCAGTTTAAAATTTTTTTTTTACAATTCAACTTTCAGGAGACTTGCTTAGAATCCAAGACAACAGTGAGGTTATCCCTTGCCTGTCCCCAGAAATAAACGAGTACATTTAATTAAAGATACTCTTATTATTGCAATTCTATCCCTGTATATCCCTATAGTGCAGTGTATTCAGTTACTGCCAGTAATAAACATTCCTGCTTCATTTTCAGCTATATGGTTTTGGAAGGAAAAAAAAGACCAATGGTTTCTTACAAAATGAGGTGAAAAGTTCCACTTTTATGAACTGAGATAGGAATAAAAGAGATCCTCCAAGGAAATGCAAATCAAACATCCCTGCTATTGAATCTTACATATGTCAGAATGGCTATGATCAAAATCTTAAGTGACAGCATATGCTCAAGGACCTGTAACCAGAGAAACACTCGACTATTACTAGTGGGAGTGCAAACTTGTACAACCACTTTGGAAATCAATTTGCTGGTTTCTTAGAAAACTTGGAATAGATCTACCTTAAGACCCAACTATATCACTCCTGGACATAGTCTAAGATAATGTTTCATCATACCACAAGGACCCTTACCTAACTATGTTCATAGCTGCTTTATTCATAATAGCCAAAAGTTGAAACAACCTAGATGTCCCTCAACCAAAGAATGGACAAAGAAAATGTGATACATTTACACAATCAAATACTATTCATCTATTAAAAACAAGGACAGCATAAAATGTGCAGACAAATGGATGGAACTAGAAAACAGCATCCTGAGTGAGGTAACTCACACTCAGAAAGACATACATGGTATGTATCACTTATAAGAGGATGTTAACCAAAAAGTACAGGATAACCATGCTACAATTCACAAACCTACAGAAACTAAATAACAAGGTAAGCCTAAGGGATAATGCTTGGATTTCACTCTGATGGAGATTGAGGGGTAGATGAAGGAACGGAAATGGAAGAAGGGGACAGGGGGAAACAATTGTGGGAGGACAAAGGGAGGGAGAACTTGGAGAGAAAACTGAAGTTGGTGGTGTTTGGGGATCTCTGGGACTGACCAGAAATGTAGGACAAGAGAAATTTCCAGGAATCTATGAGGGTGTCCCTAGCTAAGACTCCCAGCAACATGGATTATGGAACCTAAAATGACCACCTTCTGTATTCAGGCAAGGCTTCTAATGGAGGATTGGGGACATCAACATACCTACAAAACTTTCTACCACAAAATTTCTCCTGCCTTCAAGACAGGAGTAGAGGTGGAACAGAAATTGAGAGAATGGCCAACCAGTAACTGGCAGAACTTGAGACCCATGTCATGGCACAAAACCAACTGCTGGCATGATCAATGATATTTATTCTGCTAAGCATGCAGACAGTTATACTGGCATAACTGTCCTCTGATATGCTTTACCCAGTAGCTAATGGAAACAAATGCAGACACACACAGGCAAATATTAGGCAGAGCTCCGGGAATTTTTTGGAAGATGGAGAGGAAGGATTAAAGGACCAGAGAAGTCAAGGACACCACAAGAAAATCTATAGAATCAACTAACGTGGGCCCATAGAGACTCACAAGGGCTGAACCACCAAGCAAAATGCATACATGACCTAAGCCTCCTACACATATCTACCAGTCATTTCAGCTTGAGCTTTATGTGAGTTCCCTAACAACCAGAGCAGCAAGTGTTGTGGATAGCCTCAGCCTTGTATTTTGATCCTAGTTTCACTTTCCTGGGAGGGGCTGCAGAGGATGATTGAATCTGTACACAGGTGACGTCTTGTGAACCTTCTGTCCAATTATAACTTGTAAAATAAAGGCTAGAGCTAGTGATTGGGAAGTAGAAGGAGAGGCGGAGAAAAAGGCTTAGGGGAGGAGAGAGTGAGAGGAATTCTATATAAAAGATAGCAGGAGAAAGAAGCAGAGGCAGATGCAGAGGGAGAAGCAGAAGGAAGTCGATGGAGGAATGAGTAGGAAGCAACAACGGAGGAGCCGGAGCAGGGAGGACAAGCACGTGGCCTGGATAAACCGTAAGTTATAAAGGATCTCATTGCTGGGGAAAGAGTAGTGTAATGGTAAATCTGCCCAATCTAGGTGTGCAATTTATACCATAATTATTGAGTTGTGATTTCCTTTGACTGGTCTCCTTCAGGTAGGAGATTTTACAGCAACAAATTTGGTGGTTTAAATAATTACCACTACAAGCAAGGGCTGTCTGTGACTCTGTTGATTGCCTTTGGTTGCCTTTCCCCAACTGGGTTGCCTTGTCAAGCCTCAATAGGAGATGTGCCTAGTCTTCCTGCAACTTAATATGTCAAGGCAGGTTTATATACATGGGAGGCTCTTAAGGATACTCATGTTGAAGTCTTATACAAGCCCTATGAGTAAGTATAAGTGTTACTTCCTTCTTACAAGGGTAAAGTGAAAAACAAAGAATATGTTGGCTTAGAGTAAGGACTCACCTGAAGATTTACCTAGATCTGGCTCCAGAGATTATAAGTTTATGTTGTGTTAGTTGCATTTTTTTTGTACTTGCAGTGGGAAGAAGCATGGGGTAACAGCCTTTAAGGAAGCCTAGAAAGTACCACAAGAAAAGGGGAGCCCATGTAGGAGTTAATGTCAGTGGAAGAGGGCAGACTAGATCCAAACCCAGATGTATAGAAATATCGTTTTACTGGCTGAGTCAGTGGGTGTATGGTAAGGGTAATTTATATTACATAAGCAGTGGAGAAGAAAATTAGTCTTGCTAGAGAATTCACTCAGAGCCTGAAAAAGCTAATGCAATCCAGACTCTTTGCCTAGGTGCTCTCTGGATGTTATGTCTCCCCACTTATCAAGCAATGACCCATTCTGACACACAGAGCATCAGTGGGTACATGCATGAGCTAGGATATGCAGGGCAATATTTTTCACCACGTAAATACAAAATGTATTTGTTTCTACAAAATAAACTAGAAAAAAAATCACACTAGACATGAAGTGAAACATGTGTTTCAATATTTTATAGAGATGGTGGTCCACATTGATGGACCTAGCACTAGGATGGGGAGGATGCTGGAGTTTCAGAGGCCTAACTGCCTTTGGAGCCCAGTGATTGTGCAGTAAGTGATACAAGGCACTCAGAACAGAAACTGCCACACTGTAAATGCTCAATGAACTGTGGTTTTGTGTGTGTGTATACATACACACACACACACACACACACACACACATATATATATATATATATATATATATGTATGTTTATTGACCATTTTATACTCTGATGGCTATTCTAATTGATTTATATCGTTTATCTCAATTAAACCATACAACTCAATGAGCTGAGCACTAACACTATTCCCTACTCCTGTGCAGATACAAAAGAAAGAGGTATCATTAGTAGAGCTGGGACTCTGAAGAAAACATCTTGTTTATGCAAGTTCATAAGATTTACCATCGTTTCCAACAAAGTCATAGGAGAAAATTTTGCAATGTCACTTACAGAGAAACATTATGTGCTGCTGGCAAGATGATTTAATGGGTAAAGTGATTGAAGAACCCACATAAAACTGTACATTTGTAATCCCAGTACTCCTATTGTGAGGTAGAAGCAGAGTCAGGAGAAACCCTGAAAGACCATGAATCAGCGCTCCTGACTCAAAGAACAGAAACCAACAGAGAGATCATGTCTCAAACAAGGTGAAAGACAAGACTGATACCAGAGGATATTTATGATCTCTACACAAGGACCGCAGAACATGTGTTCATACATTCACACAGAGCCCCTGTTCCTGCTATTAGAGGTCCCACATGAGAACCAAGCTGCACATCTGTTTCATATGTGTAGGAGGCCTAGTTCTGTACCATGCATACTCTCTGGTTGGTAATTTAGTGTCTGTGAGCCCCTGTGGGCACAGGTTAATTTCTTCTGTAGGTTTTCTTGTTGTGTCCTTGACTCCTTTCAACCCCCAAAAGAATACCTTTTAAGACTTGTATATAAACTGATGCAAATTTCTTTTTTTATACTTAAAGATGTTTCTATCTCTGTATTCATGACAGATTTATGTAGCTAATGAACCTCAGATACATACTTCAATGAAGCAGAGCCTATAGCCCACAGCTTTCTTCTTGGCTTCATACTCTGACTCCCAGCTTGGGTCTGTCTCTAGTACATTTACACTTTATCTTAGAATGTAAATTGTTAATTGAGGGCCAGTAGTAGTGTACAGAGACATTAATATTAGTTCATTCACCATGTACAGTGACTAAATCACAATCAAGGCATGCAAATATTTGGAAATGCGATGCTGATTCAGACAGAGTAGATATTTCTCTTTTAGAACTAATAAAAAACAAACCAGCAGCCACAATGACCCTGTCCCCATCATCCCACAAGGGCTAATCTTTATCTAAATCAATACAATGAAACTAACAACAGTTATTTGATACATAATTCATTTATCATGAACTCATGTTAGACTCAAATAATGGAAACAAGATTATTTATGGGACTGTTAAACACACGGACAATTTCTGCAGATTTAGCTCTGCTTAATGGCACTCTGAGTTGCAGATATAAATTTTGTCGGATTTCATTTCAAATATTTTCCCTTCTAACCAATTGTTCCACATTACAGCTGGCATGCAATTCTTCCCCCTAGTAATAGGGTATTAAATTGTTTACTCTTTTATGGTAGCTAAGGAATACAAATTATGAAAAGTAATATATAACAAGCCTCATGACAATACTTCATATTGCATATGTCTTGTACTTTAATTACTAACAACTCGAACTTAATCACTTGTTAATAAACTCAATTTTCAACAGGAATATTTTCTGTAATAACCATGAAATATTATATCAAACTAAAATTAAATTTGAATAATAGTCAAATATGTGTTTATTTGAGAAACATACATAAGATATGGCATTAGTAAGGCCACACTGCAAAGAAAAATATATAATCAATGAAAAGAATACAGACTGGAAGTGTTAAAGTTGGTGAATCACATGGCATGCTATACAAACTTTATTACACCCAAAGCCAGGCACATATGAAAACAGTTTTGGAAAGTCAACAAACCAATTCGGTTGGCCATGATTCACGGGCTTGCAAATCAAGAGTGACACTCTAAGCTACGGTACTGTCACACATTGTTTCTATATTTAATCAATTATTATTTATTTTTAAAGTTAGCATACAATCAGTGGTTTTCCTTTTAGCATTTTTGTGCATATAAACCATTATACTTTATTAGTTCTACATATTGGAGACAACACAACATTAAATATATAATCATTTCAGGAATATTATATAATATACTGATACAAGGAATGTGTCTCTTGTGCCATATACTCTCTAGTGGCAGAAATCTCTCCCATGCTTCCCACTCTCTGACCATAGTTCAGGATTTCCTGATTATGTTAGAGTCACCTGTGGCACCATCCATTTTGGCTAAATCAAAGTTAACTAATTAGGGACCTGAGCTACATCTGTGGAATTTCTTCTGTCATATGCCATTTACAGTTATGATAGTAATACATTAACATAGTCACTACCTCTACTCACATTAAAAGGAATAAGGATTATACAGTTTTTTACAACATGAGATCATGTTATCATCCTGGTTAGCAACATATGTTTCTGCTGGAACTGCTAAGTGACATGCCATGTGTTCTATGGTTGTGGAATATTAAGATATTTTTTGAGATTTTTTTAAAAATGTGCTTTCAAAAACAAAGCAAAACAAAAACATCAGAGAGGACAACTAGAAGGCAGCTTCGTAGCTAATGAGCATTTGACTCCTGGCATTCACAAGAAACAACAACAGAAAGCTGACAACTCCCACATGGAGGCTGTCATCAACTATTCATGACATAGAGAGGAGATTGGTGAGGTAAAGGTATCAGAAGCCCAAGTGCTGGTACCAGGACACTCATTGACCAGCTGGCTTCGCTCATTGATCATGAAAAATCAAAGTAGCTATCTGGAAAAGAATAAGGAACATTATGTTTAAGTCTCTGATACTTCTGGGATCCACCCACTTTAACATCTTTCCTCATCTCTTGATGTAATAATACTGTTGTTACTATAGTCATAGTATGTCTAATGAGTACCCCCCCATCCATATTTTAAATCCTAGTTGGATGCTTTAGTGGCTCTGTAGCTTTTTATAACTACCACCTCCCATCTTCAGTTCTAATAATACTTACAAATTACAGAAAGTAGCCATGTTTCAGTTATCATTGCATTGGTAAATAGTCAATATATTCAGGCCACACAAAATATACACTATGCAAATATCATTGTAACTCGTGTTAAATTTGAGTGAGGTAGTCATTATGGCTACGTTGATCTCAAGGTGTACCTAGAATCCTGCGCTATGTTTGGTCTCAAGCCTTTTCTCATTGCCTGGCTATAAGGTTCTATAAAAGCTTCTTCTCAGTCATGTGCCTGACCTAGAGCATGCATTTGTCAGAGTGATCAGAACATGTCCTTCCATCATTCCAGTTTTCAATCATATCTAACTCATTCCGGGATAAAAATTGAAAAATCACAGAGAATCAGAGAATAGCCTTCTGAATGGTTTCTAACCTTATCTTCTGAGTATTACTTGTCATTTAAACATCAGCTTAAATATTTCTGTTCATTTGTATTGTTTCACACACCTTTCTCTCAATCAGTACTGCCTTCTTTCACTGAGTGATAGCCTTAACTAATGTCCCTTCAAGATAAATGAACTGCTTGTCATAATATCCTTTCTACAATACCATGAGCCCATGGAAGAAGAAATCTCATTTTAGATATGATTCTTAATGACCATCCTATTTGATTAGAAAACATTTGTATTCATCCATAATCTATGGAAAGATGGGAACTGGGAGGAAGTGTGTAACATTTGTCCAAAGGATTAGGAAGATTTAAACATGACAGATAGCTCATTGACTTGCCATATCTAGATCCCCAAAATCAAAGATTTAAAATTTCACATGAAGCATTATGTTATCCTATAAGAATATAAATGGCAAAAGACATTTATGTCTGCATCCTGATGTGAGTTTTTTTCAGTACTTTTTTGTATGACAAGTAAGGACATTTCTCCAGGGCATTTTAACTCTAATGACACTAATGTATACAATGGGAAGGATGTTTGTCAGTAACTTCAGAAGGATGATCAATAGAAAAGCCACCTGGATCAGAAAGTTTGTCGTACATTAGAGCCAGTGGTGAATATTCTAAAGCAATTGTTAACCTATATAATTGTCTTTTTTCTTTTAATTTCCGTTTAGTGTTTATTGTGCTTAACATGCAGATACATTATCTTCAAATGATAATTTAACCAATGCTCACTGATAGATTACTCCTCCTAAATTGTTATCATCAAAATCATTACCATCATCACCTAATTATTCATTTTGTTTTGTTAGATATAGGGTTTCGGTATGTAATCCAACAGGTATCAGTCACCTCATCTACCTACCGCAACCTTGTAGGTTCTGGATGTGTAGGGATGTGTCACTGGGCCCTGCTTTCCATATAAATGATCAAATCAGGCTTCCACAGAGAGTGCTTTGGAGCTACTGGATCAACGTCTCCTGTATCTCATTTCCTAAAGAACCCCCCCTCCCAAATCTTGATGTGATATTGTCATAGGTGCCATCAATTTGCTCTTATGAGCTTCTGTGGGCTTCACAATTCTTGAGGGGATGTATAAGAGATGTAGAAAAGAAGTTTAGAATTACTGTAAAGTGGATATGATTGGCATTGGCAAGAGGACAATATTACCAAATTCTCTAGATTACTGAGTTTTTAAAAACAGGTTTAACCATATTTTGGATGTGATCAAACTTTCTATTCACATATCAGCTAATCTTTATGCAGTTTCAAAATGCCTGATGAGTTTAATATATATATGCTTAACCAACATATTTATATTGATACAGGAATCACCCTGAATAATTAATATAAGATTGTTAGTGTGTTTGCTATTTAGTATGTACAAATCACTTTTTGCCATTTTTATTTGCTCCTTGAGGAAAAATGAGACAATTTGATGAAAAATAAAATAGCCAAATACATACTTATAGTAATCAGAATTGTATTTAGTTTAGTAATTAAAGAATTTGAACAAGCTAGCCAATGTGGTCATATGTTTATCATACATAAACGTGGCAAGATATGGCTATGTAAAACAGAAGCTGAAGTGTGTTTTTACAGTCAGTTCATGAGCATCACAAGAGGCCTTCACAAACTGATGCCATGCTTGAAAGGTATACCTGGGCTCCACTGCAACCATCATTCAGCATGTGAGAACCTGAGTTTTTAGGAGCTCCCTTTCACTACCTTTACAAACTCTTGTTCCTTGCCTGCTATCCCACATGCCACATGTCCTTGGGTTCAACTTTCTAAATCTCTGTACCAGTGAGAGCAACAACAAATGGAATTTTCAGAGCCATGTCCTGTTTGGCAAGCACTACTGAAAATGGTGGATGATTACCACCCTTTGGATATCCCTGAGAATTACTTGCTGGTCTACAAGAAATATAAATGGATCCCTGGTGCTTGATGTGGCTGTTCAAGGTATTACCTGCACATTATATCCACCTATTTGAAACAGTTATCCTGGAATATATCTGATGTTTTCCAATGTGCCTCACTATTATGTGTTGAAACAAACTCTAGCTTTTCAAAATCATGAAAATTATAGATTTTTTTCTCATAGTATGTCTCTTATTTCTGTAAACTACTTCAAAAAAAAAAGGATGGAAAGAAGAAGACAAATGAAGTGATACAGAGGCCACATCATTATTCTCATTGGCTTCTGGAAGGAATATGGGGGAAAGAGACAGGGTAAATGAAGTTCATGTGGACAATAAGCCTTCTGTATTGTCACTGCATCTTACTTACATGCTATTTTGGTGTTCATTACCTAGACAATTAGCACCCTAGTGAGGCAAGCCAATCATAAGATGTATTTCTTGTCCCTAGGGTAGAAAGAATCTCTATAATTCTATGTGGTAAATGGGGTCTTAGAGCTGCCATTTCCTGACTTTGAAAATTTGAAATTGGAATATAAAAATGTCATTTCCTGTGTATTTTACCACCTGTTTGCTTATTTTTATACAAATTTGAGATTTAGACATGGTGTGTGCTAGTGCTCTGTCATGATTAGGGCATCTAGTAATGAAAGAGGAAATGAAATAATGCCTATTTTCTTTTCCTTTCTATAACCCAGTTGATGTATTATATTCCTTGATATTTGTTCTTATGAAGTAAAGTTTATTCATAAACTTGAGATTCATTTGTTAGAGCTGAAGCATAGGGAGGAGCTTATTTTTCTCTCTATAAGTTTAATTTTTTTTTTTTTATTTTTACCTGGCTAGTAAAAATCCTGTCAAGTTTCTGGATTTTTGCACATGAGACAGATGAGGAGTCATTCCATCTAAAGTTGTTTAGAATAGAGTTATATTTAACCCATAAATAAGCTGAATATAAAGCTGAATGTGCTCCTCTATGGCAAGAAGATAGAAAGATACTCTGAAGTTTACTAAATTGGTAGTGGCGGTGCACATGTAGGGAGAATGCGTTACAACTCAAGCAGATTGAAGAATGCATTTCTGATACAACTCGGAGGCAAATATGTGAAATACAATCAAGATAGTGCAATCTCTTATGGTACTTCAGCCTTGCTCTTGTTACAGGCAATGGAGGAAACAAATGTCAAAGGTGACTCTATAGAAAAGCAAAAGCTGTCTGCTCTCAAGCTGTGAGTTACTTTACCTGCTTTTTGCTGACAGTTCTGATCATCTCTTTCCAATCTCAGGAACTTGGACAAAATGTATTAGCTGTCAGAACAGATTTAAGGAAGACCAGTCCACAGACACATGATAGAGCATGGAATGACATGACTCCTGTCATGTCTACAACTATACTGTGAATATATGCTCTAATTCATACAACTACTATGCCCCTTATATCTAAATGACTAGCTTGGCCCTAGTGTTCTCTTCTCAAAATTCCTTATTTTGCTTAGAAAAGTTTCCTAGGATGTTACCTTCCTAGATTTTGAAAGTCACTGTCTCCTGGATGTCTCTTAGAAAAGTATCCCATTATTTTTCAGTTTTTCTGATCTTTGAGTTGTCTTGTAGCTCGTTAAACATCAATGCACACTAGCTCCCTGGCAAGGTGAGTCACCTTATACTTTTGCTCATATCTACCTACCTAAAAAGGACATACACAAATACAAACACACTATGAACCTAAAAAAAAAAAATCTTTCAACATTAGTCGGCTCAAGACCATTAAAAATAATGTTACTTTGTAGTAGTAGTCTTTCAAACCCAGCTTAATCATATTAATGAATAGCAAAATAATGTCATTAGCTTACAGCCAGTAATGTTGATTAACACAGCCCATGATAGAATGCTATTAAGTACACTAAATATGTGAATGTTTTACAAATTAAAATGGTAATAGTTTGTGAAAATCTTTTACTAGTTAGATTTATCTGGATTTTGGTCATGTTAATAGTTGTGACTGAAAATGTGTTTTTTTGCTGTAGTTCATCATTGAAAGGTTTGTTTGGGGCTGGAGAGATGGCTCAGGGATTAAGAGCACCAACTGCTCTATCAGAGGTCCTCAGTTCAATTCCCAGCAACTACATAGTGGCTCACAACCATCTGCAAGGGATCTGATGCCTTCTTCTGCACAGTTTCTGAAGATAAACTTTAATGAAACTTCATAATTGCTTATTGAAATAGAGTGTACCAAACTGAAAATACATTATAAATGCAATCAATACAATTTGATCTGATAAGCCTGTTTTTTGTCATGACAGCAAGTTAACAAAACTCAGAATGACTCTGTATGACTAAACAGCATTAATTCAATACTTATAATATGCAGATAGTAAGGTCTGAGCTGAGAGGAAGGAGTTTGCCTTCTCAGGAGTTAGCCTACCCAGAAGCTAGTTGCTCAGGAGTGAGGTTGCTCTTCAGGCAGCTAGCATACTTAAATTACCCTGCAGAGCAGATAGCTTGCCTCAGGAGATATGGTACCAAGTAGATACTTGCTTAAGAGATAGGATGCTGAAAAAATTATTTGATGAGAAGATGACATGGCTAAGATGTAGCTCACTCGGAGCTCACCTGAACAGAAGATAACCTACTCAGTAGCTATCTTACTATAATGAACTATTAATGACTTGTTTGGGAATTAGCATATGTAGGGACTAGGTTAGCAGTTGCTTACCCAGAAACTAGCCTACTCAGGTTCTGGCAGACTAAGGAGTTAGTGCTCAGATGCACTGGAAAATGACAAAATGTAGAGACTATAGAGAAGGGGCTTGCTTCTGTGACTGCTATATTTGTTATTATTCCAAGATCAGTGAATTGAGGTATTTTTTATACCTATTAAGTTATTTTTGTGGAGCATCTAGGGAGGAAAATATGAGAAGTCACTTACCCTAAGGTACCCTTTGTATTTTGTCACCTCTCTCTATCCTGTACCCTGTTCAGGAGGAAGAATTATTAAGTATGTGTTATATAGGAGAGGAATTGCCCAGATGTAAGTGTCAAAGGCTCAAATATAGCCCTCTAATCTTGGAAAGAGCTTCATGTCTTTGTCAAATTTAAAGAATTTCTTTAGTGCCTTGCTCTGCATGAATTTGCTCTGCATGAATCTTCAATGAATTGGCATTACAAAGAACCATAGTAGACCTATTTGTTTTGAAATGTTTGTCCAAAAAGTGGGGAAAGAAGTCAGATGGAACCTGCAAGCTTTCAGCCTTAAATTCCAGTGTTTGTTAAGGTATCCTCAGAAAGACAGGGACAAATTGAGAAGTATTTAAAGACTGATAAGAAAAACGAAAGACTTGATTTCTGAGACAAGGTTTAAAATGATAAATACCTATTCCTAGGCTAAGGAATCTCTAGGGCACATGATAAGAATCTACAAATTTTGAGAGGATGTGAATATTGATATTAGGGAGGATTTCTTAATGTAGCAAGATAAAACTGGTAGAAGAAAATGTTCAATTGCAGAAAATGCCAAGAAGATTTTGGCAACAGGTTTCAGAGGATGAGGGGAAGGAGTCAGAAGAAAAGGAAGAAAAAGCAAATGGAAAGAAAGGCTGAAGTATTAAAGAAGACCAAAACTGAAAATATAGGAGGAAGAAAAGAGAGGATTGGAAGAAGAAAGGAGAGAGAATGAAGGAAGATATTTTTTGCCAGGTCTAGAGATACAGGTGGGTAACTTCAGCTACCCAGAAGGCCAAAGCAGGAAGATAGTAAATTCAGGGTTAATTGGACTACAGAAAGAATGTAAGTTGGGACAACTTAGTGAGACCTTGTCTTAAAACTAAAGAGGGGCCTGGCAAAATAAAGTCTATGCTTTTACTCTTGCATAGATTACTCCATCAAGTGAAATGACAAGATATAGTATTTCTTAAAAAATGTATGCTAATCATAATTTAATAGAAAAGTAGTCCGTGATGATACTTTCAAAACACTGTAAGCAGCTGTAGTTAATGAGGTTAACAGGAACTCTCACAAAGGAAATGAAGAAACAAAGGGAGGGAGGAAGGAAAAAAGAAAAGCAAAGAAGGAAAATGCAGGAGAGAAGAGGGTAACAATACTTTTTCACTGTATTGAGATAGAAAACATATTATTTCTGGAAGTTCTCAAGCATAATGAAAATCTCCCTAAGAATCTAGCCAGGAAAGGAGATGACATCAAGAGCCTATCTTAGGGCACAACCTGTAACTAAATCAGTAGGTGACAGTAATGGGAAGGTGAAGTGGCCAAGCATAGCCATTCCTGCTATTAAATCTGGGCCTGGGTATTGGCTACTTGCCAACCTTTACCGAGCTTGCTATCTGCAACAGTTACCGTAATTGAAAGTGAATTACAATGTTGGCCTGGTACATATTTTTTTTTCTGTAAAAATTTCACATAGTATATGCCACTAAAATAAGACTATCTGAACAACAACCTATAGGCACATTGTTTCTTGGAGCTGTCACCTGATTTCTTAAGGAATCTTTCTAGCATCTGTAGTAAATAGCAAGAGATGGTGAAAATATGGGTTTCCTTTAGATGAACCGGAATTGGATGCTGGAAAGCATTCAGATGCTACTGAACCTGGCCCATTGTTTTTATAACATAAAAAGTTGAGATTCCTTCATTTCACAAATTAAAAATTCCATGGCAAGGAAGTTAAATAATTTGTTCTGAATTACTTAAATAGTAAAAGAATGAATTGATTTTTAGGCTTCTTACTCTCAAAGTGTGTATCTGTTATGCCTAAGGGTCATCTACCCAGCATATAGCCCAAATAAAGTACTGAATTTATATGACTGAAATCGAATGGAAAGGAAAGGATGGCAATTGACATATGAAAAACTGGTTAACAACTTTTGGTCATGAGTCCATGAGATGCTGCGGAATTTTTATCAACGATTAAACTATATATGAACCAATTATAGACACATTATAAAATTATGTCTTCTCTTTTGATACTTAAGTATCTTTATCTTCTTGTTGTGATTTTAGTTATACATACCATATATCAAACTTTCTAACAACACAATATCCCCACACCTGGATATTTTGATAAATGCTAAGTATTTATTTAACTTCATATTTAACCATTCTATATGTAATATGTCAGGAAACTGACTGATATCACTGGGTATCAATGTTTAGTGTTTGATGCTCTACAATAAAACATGAGAAGCTGGGGTGATAGCTTAATAGAGTGCTTGCTGTACGTGCTGGGAGTTTGGAACTGAGATCCTAGAAGTCTCAGAAAAGCAGGTGAGTGTGTAGATGGCCTCTAATCCCAGTATTCATAAGAACTAAACTGGGATCCCTGGAGAAAGCTGGCTATGCAGACTAGCTATATAGGTCAGCTCTAGGTACAAGTGAGAGACACTATCTCAGTATATAAGGTAGAGGGTGATCAATACAGATTCTCAATGTCAACCTCAGGCTTCTGCATACACACATGTAGAGATATTTACACAGACATGTGTGCTCATGCATATTCAAATACATCCAGACATTTAAGAGATAACATAGCTTAATCTACAAAGCACATAGGAAACATAAATCCAGGACTTGGCAAAATTCTAAATCCATTGGGATGAGAAGATAAATAAATCAAAATGTAATAGTCAATTAGGATTTTTGTCTGTCTAGTAGGGTTTTTTGTTTGTTTTTTGTTTTCATTTTTTTAATTTCGACACAGGTTTTCTCTGTGTAGCCCAGACTGTCCTGGAACTCACTCTGTAGACCAGGCTGGTTTCAAACTCAGAAATCTGCCTGCCTTTGCCTCCCATGTGCTGGGATTAAAGGTGTGCACCACCACTGCCCAGCTTGTCTAATAGGTTTAATTCCTTAATATGTATACTACAACCTACAATTCAAGTTAAAATAAGCATACATGTGAACAAAAGCATGGTACTGTTAATCTCACAAGTAAGTCATGACTAGTGAGGAAGAAAAGCTTCTAAAGGCATATTACTAAACCAACATAATTGACGGAGGTAAGTGAAGCTGGGAACTCACAGGAGGCCAGCTTAATTTCTGCTAAAACCAGTACTGTGGGTTTATTCAGGACGACTTCCAAAGATATGAGAGTGATGGTGGGTTTTGAAGATTAAGTAGGAGTTTTTAATCCAGCAAGAAAGAACCCTCCAAATAGATAAATTGGTTCAAAACATTGCAATTCTTTCCTATGTACCCCATACCTGATCTTGACCCTACTTACCCACTCTCTCTTCCGTCTCCTACCCAAGATCCCTCTCCCTCTGCCTCCCATGATTAGTTTCTTCTTCCCCTTTCAAAGTTGGATTGAAGCATCCTCACTTGGGTCTTCCATTTTTTAAACTTCATATGGTCTATGAGTTGTAGCATGTTTATTCTGTACTTTTTGGCTAATATCCACTTATCAGTGAGTACATACCATGCATGTCCTAAGCTCAGAGGACTGAAAGAATGAATGGAAATATTCAGGTGTGGGAGTGAGGGGTGGTGGTGGGGTAAACTCTAGAAAGTACCAGAGACTTGGGATGTGAGAGGCTCTCAGGACTCAGTGGGGTGACCTTAGCCGAATGGTGTCCAACAGTGGGGAGATGAAACATGAAGAGACCACCTCCAGTAGATAAACAGTGCCCCAAGTGGAGGGATGGGGCCACCCACCTCTACTTTTACTCAGAATTGTTGCTGTCTAAAGAAATGCAGGGACGAAAATGGAGCAAATACTAAAGGAAAGGCTGTCCAGTGATTGGCCCAACTTGGAATCTATTTCAAGGGCAGGCACCAAACCTGACACTATTACTGATCCAATGTTATTGTTGCAGATAGGAGTCTAGCATGTCTGTCCTCTGAATAGTTCTTCCAGTAGCTGACTGAGGCAGATGCAGATACTTACAGCCAACCATTGGAATGAGGTCAGAGACCCTTATGGAAAAATTACGGTAAGGATTGAAAGAGCTGAAGGGATGGCAGTTCCATAGGAAGACCAACAGTATCAAGTAATCTGGACCCCTGGGAGCTCCCGGAGACTGAGCTACCAACCAAAGAGTTACCAACCAAAGAGCTTACATGGTCTGGTCTGTGACTTCCAACATATATGTAGCAGAGGACTGTCCTGTTTGACCTCAGTGGGTAGAATTGCCTAATTCTGTAGAGAATTTGGTGCCCCAGAGAAGAGGGATGCTAGGGGAGAGTGATATAGGGGTGGTTACCTGTGACAGCACCCTCTCAGAGGCAAAGGGGAAGGGAGATGAGGTGAAGAACTCTGAGAGCAGGGACCGGAAGGGAGGCAACATTTAGAATGTTAATAAATAAAATAATTTAATAAAAAAGAAAAAATATTAAAATTAAGTTATACAAGAATATGATAGATTTTGATAACTATGCAATTAGAAGAATGATAGAAGATTATGACAGGCTATGATAATTGTGATGAGTATATCTTATGAATAACTAAATGGATAACCAAACCCTCACATCTTCTCAGATATACTAAAATGGCTACAGATACCAAACTCCTCTTCAAACAGGAATTTAAGGGACCAGGAAGGGAGGCAACATTTGGAATCTAAATAAATAAAATAATTTAATAAAAAAGATCTCCACCACTACCCTACCCAGGCTCCTTCTTCACAGTAGAGGAAACTTATTAAAAACAATGTATTCAGACACTGTATCCTGAAGCATACCTTCTAGTTTAGGCCAGAATATGTAATTACAGAAGAGCTGTTATTAACATTTCATAAATCATCTATTGGATAATTTAGGTGCTTAACACTGTTCAAGAGCAGTTTCATTTGAGAAATGGATCATAATTGCAACAGCTGCATCAAAGAATGATCAGTACAGTGATTAGGAATGAGGCTCACTTTAAAATGCACAGTTGCAGACGTGCATGAATGAATAATGGTGAGTTCATCACAAGACCTGCTCATCAAAATGAATCTTAGAATCTCAAGACTACAACCGTAACATATTCTTTGGAACCAATGAATGTAGAAAACAAAGAAGAAACAAAGCTATCAAGAAGTAAGTTTGATTTCTGTTGCTGTAATAAAACATCCCATAGAAAGCAACTTAGATAACAAGGGATTATTTCAACTAACAATTCCAGATTATAGTCAATCATTGTGGAGAAGTCAAGACGGTAGTTCAAACAGCTAATCATATTACATGCACACTTGGGTGCAAGAGAAAAATGTACAATTTCTTGCTTGCTTGCATGTATTTATGCATTTTACAGTTTTATTCAATTCAGGACAGACCTGGCTAGGTAATGGTGCTGACTGCAGTGAGCCTGCTCTTCCGTATCAGTTCATTCAACTCAGACAATCCTCTAAAGACATGCACACAGGTAAAACCCACTTGTTAGATGTCGCTTCCCCAGTGAGTTAGGTTATGCCAGGTTGACAATTAATGGTAACCATGATTATTGCTGATAACGTTTGTGCTACTGATTTCTGATTATATAGATTCCAGGAATTAAACAGTTAAAATATATGTTTTCCTACAGAAATGAACTAGAAAACTGAGTGATGTCATTCATTTTTTTTCCAGTTTACAAGGTTAAGAAAGCTTAAAGTATAATCTTCTCAAGGAGAAAATGAGGAATAACTTCACATTTAATCCTAGGCAAATTTAATTGAAGTCTCATAAAACATTCCACACAAACAGTTTTCAACAAAAATTTGATGTCCTTAAAGAATAACGAGTTTTATATCTTCCTCTTCAGACATAATCAGAGTTGTCATTGAACTTGGTCATTCCTGCCTTCTTTGAAAGATAACCTTTTGCAAATGAATCTCAGAGAAATATAGCAGCTCCGCCTCCCCAGCATCCCCATTTCTCTACATTGTTTGAGCTGTATTTTAAAACTAGCTCTTCTTTTCTCAGCCATACTTCACCTAGCTAGCACTTCCGAAACCCTCAACAGCTGATGCGGGAAGCTGACACCTATGCCTTCAATGTTAAACACAAATCAGGCAGCTGTGATTCAATAGATTAACTGGATTCCTCTGTGCCCTGCTCTACTCGTTTTCCACCTCTAGATATTCCATCCTAACTCACATGGAAAACAATGTACTAGGTCCTTTTCTAGGTGAGTTTCTCATTTCAACTCTCAATTCTGAAACCAGCTGCTTCTTGCTCTGTATGCTTACATTAGTGTTTTCCTAACTAGAGTTCATTGTTTTTTCCTGCATGACTCTAATAACTCATGGTTTCTACTGATCAGCTTAGACCTGGATCATTGCAGAGAAAGTTATTCTAACATCATTTCCTTCAGGAGATGCTGATTTAGTGCTGTAAGGCAGGCTGGCCTCAAAACTCATTATGTATCCCAGCTGGACTTCAAGCTTGGAGAAATCCTCCTGCATCAGTCTTCTGAGTAGTGCTAGGATTACTGTTAAGAGGCACCACTTTCAGAAAGATGCTTGTTTGAAATTATTTAAATCTTCCTGCTCTTTCTTTCTCCCTCCTTAGCCTCCTTCTCTCTTTTACTCTTCCTCCGTTTTACTCCCTCTCTTACTCCGTTTCACCTCTCTTGTATTATTTTTAGCAACACCCACCCATCAAGAATTTGCATGGACCCTTGTCTGTCAAGGCATATAAGACCTGTGATGTCCTTTCTAGGCATTTCATATGCAAGTTTGTATTTGTTCATGATATAAAATCCATGTTGAAGAAGTCCATCTCCTATTTTCTTTCCTTACAAGTTGAAACTTAAGAAATTATATTGCATAAGTCCAGTATTGGACTTCCTTACTGAGTCACCAACTAGTCAGAGTGCCTCATACAGATTAGGGTTCAATCTGCATGTTACTCTCATTTTCTTTAGCTACAGGACTTTACATCCTGTTTTCAATCCTTATCCTATTTACATTTCCCTCACAGATCCTCTACCTTGTTTCCAAATAGTCTTTGTTTACCCGATCTGTAGTTATACAATTATCAAGTTTTCTATGAAGCATCATCTAGCATTTAGATCTTTATAAGTCCTCTCTCTTTAGTTTAGGACTACAGTTTGGCAAGTGCTACATATCACACTAATTGCTTACTATGTATCTCCTTCCATTAGACTTTGTGGCAAGAAAGATCCATTGTCTCCTTAGTGACTGAACTAATGTACCACACACAGAAAGTTCTCAGGAAGAACAGGGTTACATACATATATGACATTTACTAAGATCTCAAGAGACTTCCCACTAACAGAACTATCAATATTAGAATTTCTAATCATTGAAGCTGAAAAATTTCTTTAATATTTGGGCTTTTAAAATCTATATAGTGTTAACCCAAATCCATCTGTATAAATAAAACTTGAATAATATGCTTGTATGAGAATGTGATTGTAGTAGTGCACAGTAAAATATAACATATTGATAAATCCATAGACAGTTTACTCTAATCTATTTGCTACTAACAGATGCTGTGTATATCAAAACTTAATCTTTGGGTATATGCTCAGGAGTGGTATAGCAAGGTCTTCAGACAGAACTATTTCAAATTTACTGAGGAACCACCCAATTGGTTCCAGAATGATTGTACCAGTTTGCAATCCTACCAGCAATGGAGGAGTGTTCCTCCTTCTCTACATTTTAACCAGCATGTGTTGTCACTTGAGTTTTCAATCTTAGCCATTCTGATTGGTGTAAGGTATGAATCTCAGGTCATTTTGATTTGCATTTCTTTGATAACTAAAGACTGTTGATCATTTAACAGCTGAAGGGGATGGCAGTCCATAGGAAGATCAACTGTATCAATTAATCTGGACTCCTGGAAGCTCCCAGAGACTGAGCCACCAACCAAAGAGCATACATGATCTGGCCTGTGGCCCCAGTCACATATGTACCAGAGGACTGCCTTGTCTGGCCTCAGTGGGAGAGAAAGTGCCAAATCCTGTTGAAAAGTGATGCCCCAGAGAAGGAGAATGCTGGCAGGGGCAGGTGTGCATGGATGGGTGGGGAGCACCATCTCAGAACCAAAGGAGAGAGGGGAAGGAGTATAGGAGGACCTGGAATGGAGGCAACAGGTAAAATAAAATAATTTAATAAAAATTAAATAAAATTAATTAATCTAGTATATTACTAAAATGGATAAATCCAAAGACTCTGATTATGTATTGTTACAAGAATGAAACTCCATCTCTCATTTATGTTGGAAAATTCATCTAAAGTATTTTCATAGTAATGGTTCCATGTTATGTCTCTGTCTCAGACGTTCTTTCACTCCAAATGGCTCACCTTTCACAATACTAGTTTTCTCTCCTAGATCTCAGAAATATCTCAATTATAGTATATCCTAAAGAGAGCTATCATTTCTATTCTTAAGTGTGTGCTCTTCATGTCTATAAGGGCTCATTTCAGGATCTTTATCTATTTGCAGGCATAATAGTGACTTTTGCATGGGCACAATTCTTGGCTGTCTAGTAGCCATTTTGACAGGAGCAATGATGTTTATGTAGACACAAATTTGACCTTTGTAGTTATCCTTAAACTAAGGATACCAAGGAATTGGATTTTTCCCCATGCCAGGAAAAAGAAAGGTTTTGGCCCTTGTATTAATAGCACCACTTAGAGGGGGGAAAATGTCTCCTGAAGGAAAAGTTCACATCATTTTGATATCTTTCAAGAGAGACTGGAGTTAATATAATGATGGGCAGGAAGGATGTTACCTTGTCCAGGATGACTTGTTTAAGCATACCTTTTCCTTTCTTTTTTAACTTGAACCTCATGTCACTGGCCAGAAAACTGCTGACAGCAGGTGTGTATGTGTGTGGGAGGAGTGCTTTATTTGTCCCTACTCTCAATGTAGGCACTCTGAATATATCTTTTTTTCCCTTTGGTTTTCTATAGTACTTGTCTCTCTTACTGAGCTTAGCTTGTTAGCACTGTCAGGGCCCAGGCTTTGATCCTAACGAGCTCTGGTAGCATTTTCTCTGCACTCATACAACACTTTACAAAGCCTGCTGAGTTTTCACCTGAAACATGACAGACTCTTCTCCAGCCCCTCTAAAGTGCTTCATTGGGGTAGTTCCCTATTTCCTCCTGTTTGGTACTGCCATTTCTTTTTATGTCTTTTCACCCTGTTCTACTTCAATCCAAAAGGTTCTTATAAACTTATATTGTACCATTCCCTTAAATGACACATGACTTCATATTCTTTTTAGGATAAAATTCAAATTCATTATGGCTTACCAAGAGTTGCCTGCCGAACACTCCCAGCACTGCTTAGTCTCAATGATTTTCTTTGAGCTCCAACATAATCATTTTGTTTTTACATCCTTAGAATCCATGTACTTGATGCTCTTTTCTCCAGAATTTTGTTCTTCTCTGTCTTTGCTAAGTTGCTTCCTTCTCAGATTTTCTGTCTTTGTCCAAATGTTACCTCTGTAGAGAAATCTTCCCTGATTGGACCATTTAACATCATGGTCCCTAAGTCCGTTAGAAACACTTAATTTTCAGTTATGATTTCATCATCTTGATTGCATCTTTATGCAAATGGCTTTGTTAATAATTATTCTTTGAGGCTGAAGAGAAAAATCATTCTCTTTAGAGAATGCTTAACCAACAAGCCTGAGGACCAGACTATATAAAAAATTGTGTATGCTGATAGAATTTTGTAATCCCTGGGGAGACAGAAACATGAGGATCTTTGACCACTAACCAGCACTGCTTAATCAGAGAGATGTAGGTCCCAATGAAAGACTATGTTTCAAAAACAATGTGGATTACGATCATGAGATGTAATATCTTAGCCTCTGATATCTGGCCTCTACACAGACACAGACAGACAGACAGAAAGACAGACAAATACACACACATACATACATACACACAGAGATAAACATGTCTGTATAAATGAACACATAAATGTATACAATACAATACAATCATCATCAGGTCTCATATTTTTGTTTATTACTATTTTTATATTTATTTTTAATATGTAACAAAAATAACTATTTAGCTAAAGTGATTGTTTCTCTTAATTGCATTTTACCATTTTGAAAATAACACACACACACACACACACACACACCACACACACACATATATATATTCAACAAATATTGAGTGATTAAAATAAATAAGCTTATCAGGCCTTGAATGAAGTTTTCTCTCTTCACAGAGGCAGATCTCCACTTTGGTATATCTTTTATGTTGATATTGGTAAGATAAGGTATGTGGTTTTATTCCATTTAAGCAACACAGAAGTCAAGTTCTCCAATACATACAGCAATTGCATAGTCTAAACTGCATTTCTGAATCTCAATGCCTTATTTTCTTCCACTATCTTATCAAAAGCAAAATTTAATATATGATAATTTCATTGTGATTTTTTTTCCCATCAGATAAATTAAAAAGAGAGGAAAAAAAAAACTGATGATACATCCTGGAGTGTTCTTTTGTAAGATAAAAGGAGAAAGAACAGCAGAATCCATCAATACAAATTTCTTGCATAAACCTGCCACAGTAAATTAAAGATGTGTTATGGAGAGAGAATAGATGCTCTGTTGTAAGGCTCGTGGCTGGTGGCCAAAAGGCAATTGTCTACTGTTTCTTAATAACTCAGTCCAAAAACCACGGGCACTTTATGCCACAATTTATCATATCACTTTAGAGATAAATTACAGGAAATAATAAAGGCTTTATTTTCCTAACTGTACTAAAACTGTTACAGAAGGAGTTCTTAATCTAAGAGCCCCACTCACTCTCTACTGCACAGCCTCTTCAAGAAAGCTGCAGACGCAAGCCTTCGTTTTTGTTTTACCAGCTATACATCCATCTTAAGCATGTAACAAGCAAGCAATGGCCTTGTGGTTGAGAGTTAGGGCCAGAAACCAGTGATCAAATCTTCCCCTGCTTTGTAGATGCTGTGTGGTACTGAACGCATTGCTCAGTGACTTAGTACTTAAAATTAGATAATGATGTTTCTTGCTAGGTTGTGATGAGGAACAAAAAGATATGCACAGGAAAATTCTAACTATAGGTAAGATCTAAAATGAATGAATGAATGATAATGATGATGAATGAAAAGTTTTGAAAAAGCTCATTTGCACAGATAGCAGATATGTTAGGTGGAGGTAAGTAACCTATATATTTTAAGGACAAGCTATGTCCTTTCTCCATCTTTAAAAATGCCTTTTGTTGGGTGAAATTTTCATACTGAAAATGCACCCATTTAAGTATATATTAAAGACTTAACAAGATTAACAGAGTTGCATTCCTATTGCCAAAATCTCAACATTAGAACACTTGCATTCCTGCAAAAGAGTCCATCTACCAATTTCTGGTTACTTCCTTCTTTTTCCCAGTACAAGACTATAACGATTCTAACCTGTCTGTATTGATTAGGCATTTCTAAGAATTGGATATAAATTATATTTTGTTGAATGATGCTGAGGTTCAACTCTGTTGTTTATATACCTGGTTATGATTATTGCTGCATGTTACTTTATTCTATCAGTATAGATCCAGTAAACAGACAGTTGAACTGTTTTTAGCTTGTGATCAATACTGCTACTGTAATTCTTATTTGAAGATACTTTTTTAGATAGCTGTTCTCATTTCTATTGGCTAAGTTGTTAAAATATCTCTTCTTAATAATTCTGCACCCTTACAAGAGAGAGACATTCTAAAATGTGAAACTTGCATTCCTCCTTCACTCCAAGACTATTGGATCATGGACACCCTAAGTATTAAACTTCCCAGAAATTATGTACTAGAGGAAAAGAAAGGCTTGTACCTAGGCAGAGGAGGCACTTGTCCACTGAGAAGAGATTTCATGAGGTCTGAAAATACATTGGATCACTTACAGGCCAGACTGGAACTGAATGGAAACACGGATGGATAAACAATGGGGGTAACCACATCCTCAACAGAATCATTTAATCCTGAATCTATTTCACCTATGTTTAGTCCCGTGCCTTATACTAATGCCCTGAATTTGAACTGGGAATCATTGGACCTTTTTGTTTATTTGTTTTATCAATATGACAGCCATGGGTAAATCTCCATTCTCTGCTTTGCTATCATTCTCATCTCCTTAATCCACATATTAAAGAAAAGTGTTTGTGTAGCTTTTGAGGGTTTCTACAGCTCAGAATTTTACCCTAAAATCTCTGGGTAACAATAAAATGAATGTGTGTTTTTTGTGAATTCAGGAATACCTTTTTTTGTTAAGTGACATGTGGCTCTCATAATGGATCATGAGGAACTACTGATAATTAATTCACACAGTGAAAAAGTGAGGAGCACATCAGTGCTCCCCTCTCTACTCATTCTCTCTGAAATTCTTTTGTGACCTTGTGAGGAACAACCTTCTTTACACTGTGTTTTCTTTACCTGGGAACTGAAGGTTTTGTTAGATGTTCTTTGTACTTTCTTTCACCTTCAGAAGCTTACAGTGTCCTTAGAAATTGAAAGATGAATAAACAAAATAAAAATTACAACCAATGACTCTCTCCCTTGCCTCCAGCATTTTCTGGACATAGCACTGTAGGAAGCCAGGATAAGTCACAGAAAGCATGAGACAGGATGGAATTGGACACTGGGCTAATATTTGCCAGCCTAAAATTCACAAGCTGCACTCTGCATGTGTCTCTTATTTTTGGAGATTTTCTTGCATGTCGCCATACATCTCTGGTCCTATTTGCTTGAGGCTATCTTTTCGTTCAGAGTTAACTGGGCATAAAACACATATTAGCGGCACTAAATAAAGGAGATTGGTTTGTGAAGCATTCAAAACGTGTAAGTCCAAATGACTGCTATTACATTGTAAACAGTCCTCTGGAAGGTTATGTATTACCTCCCTTTATGTTTTATGCAGACATTGCTTGGGGCATATGTGGATGTTCCCTTTGGAATTGCTCTATGTACTAGTGTATTTTTGAGGTTATATGTTTAAAATACAGCAGACAGGAGGATAATAAATTGCTGCATATACACATAGCAGTTACAAAGCTTCATAATACTTGACCACTCTTGCAAGGGAAATGATGTATATCTCTCTGTATTGAATTGCACACCCAACTTGTGACTGAAGTGGTACCAGCATGTTCGTGCATCTAGGGATGTCAATCCCAAGCACAAATTTATATTTCTTTGTATTTTATGTTACCTTATGTTATAGTAACACTGTTTCACATACTTAAACATTTATATAAATAGTATTATAGTATATGTATTACTTAGCAATTTGCTATGATAATCCAACACTATAACTGAGGATTTCTCAATATAGTTACATGAGTTATATTTCAATATTATGCAGTATAATATTAAATTTTTAATGCAACTAACTATTTTTCTTTTACTGATATTTTTAAGTGATATCAACAGTTTATGACCAAAAATATATTAGTTATAAATATTGCTGTTGCTCAATTTTTATATTTTTTGTGCCTATTGAGGAAATTCTCTAGGGTAGAGAAGAATGTACAGAGTGTGAAAATTGAACAACTTTATCTTTCCCAAATGTTATTAAATTATATACAAGGGTTAAAGCTTTACTTTTATTCTACTCATCAAGATGGACAATACACATTTTTTACATCCTCCTAAAACTTTGTATTTTTAGATATTTTAAATATTTCACGTATGAGTTTTTTAAGAAGTGCCTATAAAAACAGTCTTGGGAACTTGCTCTGGGTATAACTCTGTGCATGGTTTTGTATGGAGTTCTGAGTTAGATGCATGTATTAAAAATACTGTTGAACTGAAAAAAGCTTGCAGCCTCATTCCTGCCATTGAAGAAATCCAGATCAAAACATTTAACCCAAGCCTGTTTCTTTAAAATTAAAGGTAAAGCAAAACAATTACTCATGTTCCTTTCCCCTTCAATAATATCTGTGCAATTATACTTCATCAGAGCTGATAACCAGTACAAGATGCTCCATGTATATAGGACAATTTAGAAAAAAGACAAAATATGTATGAGACATTAGGAGAATTCAGCATGATACAGAATCCAAACAAGGGGTGGCACATTGGAAGACTTCATGAAAGCAATCCAGGTAGACTTCACCAGATGACAAGTAGAGAACTTTTAAGAATGGATAGAGGAAAGGAAAATCCTAAACAGACAAGCAGAAGGAGGGTAGAAAAGAAGGAGGGAGAGAGATAAAGGAGCAATGTTGAGTCACAAAACAGAGTGAAGGAAAGAAATGTAGACAGGAAGACAGAGTGTGTGGTGTGTCTCACAAGGTGTTAAGTGCCAAGTGGTGGGAGTTGAGGTCTGATATGCTGTGTTCCTATTTTGTCAAAGTATAATAAATCTTCATCATTTTGTTGATAATTTTATTTTTAGAAACTCCTCAGAGCAATTTGAAATCAAATCTACCCAAATTTTGAATTGAAGCAGATGGTCATTTTACTTCCACTTTTAAATAAATCTGTAACACGAATATCTGTAAGGAACAGAGGCTGACCCCAGTCATTGCTCCAGTAGAGTCCTCAAGGTTCTAAGGTTGAGAGAAGCATTTCTTAAGTGAGAATATACAAGTGGCAATGTTGAATATACGCACTTCATATCTATGCATTTTATTAAGAAGGTTTTAAAGATTCACTATTTCACAATTATACCAAGCATAGAAAATTCTCAGAATTAAGATAGAAATTTAATACTGCCACATGAAACTTAAAAGTTAAAAAAAAAAAAAAAACAACTTTCTGGAAAGAATAAAAATGTAATCCCTTCTAATGAGCTTATGTAATGTTTATGCTAGAGTGCTTCATGGTTTCATTTTATAAAATGCTTAATATATCTTATTTTTGAATGACTGAACTATTACTTTTTTTTTCTTATTGGAAATTTTATTTACATTTCAGATGTTCTCTCCTTACCCCATTTCCCCCCTCCCTCCCAGGAACTCACTATCCCTTCCCCCCTTTCCTCCTGCCTCCACTTGGTGTACCCCCACCCACCCTCCCCCGTACCTCACCTCCCCACCCTCGAATATCCCCCCCACACACACACGACGTCCAGCATTCATGGGACCAAGGATCTCTTCTCCCACTTATATATAGCTCCCTTGCATAATATAGCTGGAGCCATGGGTCCCCCTAAGTGCTCCCAGGCTGGTGGTTTAGACCATGGGGGCTCTGGTTGGTTGGTATTGTTGCTCTCCTCATGGTGTCGCAAATCCTCTCAACTCCTTCAGCCTTCACTCTATCTTCTCCATTGGGAACCCCATGCTCAGTTTAATGGTTAGCTGTGAACATCTGCCTCTGAATATGTCAGACTCTTGCAGACCTCTAAGGAGACAGCTATATCAGGCTCCTGTCAGCATGTACATCCTGACATCCACAGAATACAGACATAAGACAAAGCCATCTCTGAATAAGAAGAGTGTCGATCTACATTTTTCATTATATACAATAGTATTTACTTTTATAATATTAGGTAATTGTGTAGTATTGCTTGTTAAATTTTTAGTGTTACTTTGCTAGTGTTAGGGTTGCATTTAGCTATGTTAAACTGTATTCAATAGCTTCGTATTTTATCAGTATTATTTTCTTATGTAGAAGAAATAAGAATCACACAACTTAAAGCTGACTCTAAATTGTCACTAAGGCCGTAAGCTTATATTTGTGCCACACTCTTGACATGTAGTATCTGTTCCTTGCTTGGAGATAATTACTTTGTACAAGGCAGCATTTTAGAACTAGAGGCAAAAAACAAAGGAAAAACTCTCTCTCTCTCTCTCTCCTCTCTCTCTCTCTCTCTCTCTCTCTCCTCTCTCCTCCTCCTCCCTCTGTGTCTATGTGTGTGTGTATCTATGTGCATCTATAAATGCAATTTTTACTGATAAATGTTGATGAGGTAGTAAAATGAGAAGTTTAATGTCAGAATTCTACCCAACAAATAATCACCTAAGACCTACTGTGCCAAACTAAGAGATACAGTGATACCTTATTCTGTGGTAGCCTGTGAGGTCTTTTGAAGAGTGGGAAAGATGAGTATTGCTCCCCTAAACAAAATGACCATCATTTAGTAAGGAAGACATAAAATGATAAGTTTTATGAAAGTATTTCCTTTGTATCACTGAAGGGTTACTTCAAAGATTATAAAGTCTTAAGTCTTAGCATATTGCAATCACTCTATAACTCTTTTCCAATAAGGAATAGATTTATAAATAATTGCTAATGTTACATCAATCATCCATGTTCTATATCAAACGCCATATACATAAACACTTCTATGATTCTGAAACCCAGACCTTTTGTCATTTAATAGACTACAATAGATTAAACAATCTAATCTGGTTTAAAGAGTAAAAGATTGCTGTGGAAGCATATAGATCCATGAAATCTATAGGAAAACCGTTGAGAGAAGCTTGAGAAAGCAAGAGACTAAGAAAATATCAGGGAATAACATCACCATGTCTCTTGAGCTCTGTGAACTATGGCAGGGAATAAGTACCTGCTTCCCATTGGGATTCACAGGGCCCCTCCCACCAGAAAAAGTATCTGCCAGGAAGGCAGAACACAGTTTCTATCTGCAACAGCCTCAGACACACAAAAGCAGTTGACTTTGGTCATTTGACAGTATGCTGCCTCCATGTTATCCTATTCTTGAAGAGGCTATTTTTTCACCTAATGTTGCTAAGTGACAGTTGTGATGAGGAAGAGCAAAATTAATTCAGAGGAAATAGTGTGAATTGACACACACAGAGAGAGCAAGAGACAGAAACACAAAGGCATAGTCCTAATTCATAGGTTGACAGGGAGAAAAATGCCTTAGCCTGCACATAGGATATAAGAAGGTTAATATTAGTATGGTACCAGGATAGGAACAGACAAAGAGCAAAGAGCTGAAAGAGTTAGAGAGGCAGAGTAAAGAGGAATGACACCAGAGATGAGTTTATCAGTCTGCGTTGAATAATTGGGCTCCTATGAAAAGTGATGGGGAAACAATGCAAAGCAGCCATAGGGAGGAAGATAAGGCACTTTGAGGTTTATTGGCTTTGATACAACACCGGAATATTTTCTGAAGAAATGCGTGGAATTTGAATTGCATTGCTATTACTCCTGAGAGCACAGGGCTGATGGCATAGAAAGGCATTTGCCATTCATCATAAAATCTTGTAACTTCCTCTAGACTTACCTTATTCACTTCCCTATCAATCATTGAAACATTTTACATAGGTCTAGTTCAGTGTGAGTTGTCTATTCTTTTTTGTGAGATTATTTCATAAGGCCTTTAAAATTATCAATACTCTACACAGTATTACTTTTTGATTTTTAATCTTTAAAAATTATTTTATGTGTGTCTGTGTATGTGTATGTATGTGTGTGTGTGTGTGTGTGTGTGTGTGTGTGTGTGTGTGTATTTGTAGAGGGTATATGTATACATGAGTACTAGTGTCCTTGAAGATAGAGGGATCAGATACCCTAGAATCAAAGGTAGAAGTCAATGGTGGTTATGAACTGCAAACCTGGGTGCTAGAAACCAAACTCTGGACTTATATAAAAGTAGCATTTTTAAAAGGCAGTGCTAGGGTATCCTTCTCTCTAGCCCATAATATTACTAAAGAGAAAACAGTCTCATAGAGGTAACATTCTCTATTTTTGAAAAATCATAAAGATATTTTGATCAACATTTTCCCCCCTTTGTCAATAATCTATGGGGAAATTTTTGAATACAATGTGCTTTAGGTATAATTCTTCTTGAAAGATTTATAGCCTGCTAAAGCTTTCTGAGACCTGTTATCTTACCTGTTATTAGATAGTTCTTATGAGTTCTATCTTGTTTAAAAATAGTCTATTTACATCTCAAAAATCTTATCAGTCCTAACCAGATTACTCCTAATTGTTCTTTTAGGACTGATTTCAGATAAATTATTTGAAGCCATCTGTTATTTCAATTCAAATTTGCTGCACTTGAAAGAACAAACCTTGATTTCTGTTATCTCTGATTTGTTCTGAAAGTTGTAGAATGATAACCTGACAGAATTTCCTAAGCATCAGTTATAGTATAGTGCCAGGCCAGGGTATACCTGGACTGTGGTTCAAACACATGTTCATAAAAATAATGAACAGTCTGAACTCAACTTGTGTAGGTATGTATTTAATAACACAAACACATACACACATACACACACACACACAAGACATGTATGTAACAAGCATTAATGTAAAAAGTGCCATGAATTTGAAAGAAAACAAGGATAGTATACACTATAAACAAGTATAGAGGAAATAGAAAGAGGAAATAATGTAATCATAATTTTAATATCAACAAAATTACGAAATTACTTAAACAGTAAATATCTTCTATGGGTATCTAGAGAGCAAGACTTAAAATTATGCCTGCATGCCTGTGACAGACAATTTTCTCTCCTACCAAGATGAGATTAGAGAAACACTCTAATTATTAGGAGAAGCAATCTCTGTTTTAAATGCAAGGTCTCAAGTGTTCAAAGGTCCTGCCCAACATAAAACTCAATGACCCAATACGTGTAAGGGAACTGAAGTGTTCACAGAAAGATGGAAAAGTTCCTTCATTTTATTTCTCTCACTGTAAAAATACTCTGAAGAAAGCAACTTATGCAATAAAAGAGTTTATTCAAGCTTGTAATTCCAAGTTAAAGTCTGCAATCAAAGAAAAATCAAGACAGGACTGAAAACTACACAGTCAAATGCAGAAAGAAAAAAATTTAATACATGCTTGCTTATTTAGGCTGATAACTTTATTTTTATAACATTCAGAACCTTCTATGTTAGCTGATTCTTTACACATCAATTAAAACAATCTTCCACAGATGCCCTCAGGCAAATACAATGTACACAATCCTTTATTGAAGCTTTCCTCAGGGATGATTCTAGATTATGTCAACTTAACAAAGTTAATCAAGGAAGAATCATTATACTGGTTCATCATGTCTACCTCAACATGTACAGTTCTATATATTACACCATATATACTTGTATGTTTATCCTATAAGTTGTAATATAATTAGTATCATATTTTCTTATCTTATATATTTTGTCTGCTTAATACATAGCAGCTTATTTTGTGATGCATCTTATCCTATAAGATTTGTGTTTACCCAGAACTTAAAATGTGGCTAGACTTTTAATAATGGATAGTAACAGACATAATTAGTTAAGATGAAATGATATTTCATTATAATAATTCTTAAATTCTATATCTGGTATCTCTATAGATCAAATGAAGACATATCATGGGAGAAAAAGTTTTAGAAAAATAGAGTCAGAGATCAGAATAACACAGCTATGATTCAAGAAAGAATAAAGACTGCCAACAACTATAATAATCTATGAAGAGGAAGTCTCTTCTTAAGGATCTTTGGAAAAATATATCACTGTGGTGCACTACTGTGAGAGAATAAACTTCTGTAGTGAGGTCTACTCAATTTGTAATGGCATTCAAGGAAACTAATTCAGACACTAAATGATATACTAATGTTTTACCTTATTTTATATATAATCATTGGAATTACTTAGGATAATAATACAACCTTATTTATTTCCAATTTTGCTTGCTATTTGGTATGCAAATTTGCATATATGTAGATAAAGTATATGAATTCTGGTATCTCAAAAAATGTTTCTAAATTTAGAAAGTAAAGGAAAATCTCATTTTATTTAGTTCATTAGTAATACTTATTGTAGACCTAAATGTGCTCTATAGAGCCACTACTTCAAAGACCAATAAGAAGTATAAAAATGGTGACAGTATTTTTTTCTAGATGCTCTAGCTATAGCAAACTGGACCTCTTGTTTTTCACTGACCATTGTTAGGATGATTCATTGGCAATTTGCTCCTCTTCAGTAGACTCATCTGTCTACTGGTTCTGTTACAGTCACAGTTGTGATACTACAAAGTCCTCAACTGTCTTTGGCTAGAGGTCTAATCTGAAGCTAAGACTTTAATCTTCTCACTGTCAGATGACCTGCTCTAGGCAAAATGCTGTCTGTACTGTACAAGGTACTGGTTAGTAATATTTATTAGGTAAGCCCCTTGGTGCTTCTATTCCCTTTCACTGACTGTCAGGGGAGTTTTTGTTTTTCTGATCTACACAATCATAAACAGACTAGAGATGTGACCAACTTATGTAGAGTGTTGAAGTCATGCTTGCAGAAATCATTTTTCTTCCTGCAAAAACTTCCTACTCCTGCACAAGTGTAGTAGGCAAGGGGACAAGTGTGCTGATTCCAAGAACAGATGAAAGACTCTGAAGGGACAGACTTATTTGGGAAGAATCATTTTGATACGAGAGTGAGTTAAATCTGACATCTACTTGGGGAAAAATGAATGGTTCTGTACTTTATGTACACAGAGGAAGCATGGTATTATTTTCCATGATAGAGTGATGTCTTTATACAATTTCTTTCAGTCTGAGGGGAGAGAGAGAGAGACAGAGAGAGAGAGAGAGAGGAGAGAGAAGAGAGAGAGAGAGAGAGAGACAGAGAGACGAGAGACAGAGAGAGAGAATCTAAATATATCATCACCATGCTTTTCAGAATAAAATGAGAACTGAAACATCATGTTCAAGGCCATAGAGCTACCCCCTGATGAAAATGGAATTCGAACACATTTCACAACTGTAAATCTACTATCCTCTTTCCAATTTACCTTTGAAAATTATCCCTCATTTTTTTGTCCTCTAAGCAAAACAGAAAACATTACTTGATAAATCATTTTCTAAATGTCATTTTCAACCAGTCAAGAAAAGCATCTAATTTCCAGCAACATTTACAGATGTTACATCTAATGATGCTACACTAATAAGTTGTGTGGTCCTATAGGGAAAGCCAATGCTTGGGCCTTTATACATGTGTACTTTTGTTCCTCCCTCTGGAATGTACTTGTCCTGAATTGTATCTTGTTTAAATGTCAAATTTAAGCATGTCATCCATGTATCTGTTCGTGATAGATGTACATTAATCAAAATAATGGTGCTTTAAGCCTGTGAGTCATGTTCCATAGGTGGCAGAATAAATTCTGTGTGAAAGTATTTTAAATGGTTACATTTTCTTGTGTTTTCCACTTAGAGCTCTATTTCTTGCCATTCAGTTCTGTAAGGCTATTTATGCCTGTTTGGAGCTAGCACTGAGGGAATAGAAAATTTTTGAAAGACATGGGTTCAATAATACAAATACACATATTTTTATAATGTTAATGACAACAGAGATGTTGAGAAGCTGTCTTATGTAATTGATAAACCATACAGGTCTATAATTAATAAAGAAATCACATCTTCTACTTGGAGTTAAAGTAAAAATTGAGATTAAAAATAAAAAAGCACCAAAGTAGAAGTATTGAAAGTTCATGTATTTATATAAATATAAGTGCAAGAGGAGACATGGAGGAAACAGAAGAGGGGACAGAAGAGAGGAAAAGGAAGGGAAGGGGAGGAATAGTTGGAATGAATTATAGGAGGCAAGGTGGAAGACAGGGCAAAGAGAATTCATGAAAGAAGGAACTGAAATTCAATGTTATGTAACCTCCTTAGAATTGCAGTACTTCAGGGACACATCCCCTTCTTGAAAAGATTTTATCTCTTTCTTATTCAGAAGAAAGTTATCCCTGCAATAACTTAACTCTGAGGACCAAAAGGCTGTGTCTTTGCAATCTTTATCAAGGCACAGCCCAGGTGTATCCATTCTCCAACTTTCTTGCTCATGAGAACTACCTATAGAATGCAGATGTAAAGCCACTAGGAAGCTCTCCCGAATGAGAGGGGAGTTCAACATTCCCATTGAAAAGTCACCAGGGGGCTTGAGACATGGGTCAGCAGTTAAGAGCACTGACTGCTTTTCCAGAGGTTCTGAGTTCAATTCCCAGCAACCACATGGTGGCTCACCACCATCTGTAATGAGATCTGGTGCCCTCTTCTGGTCTGTCTGAAGACAGGTACAATTTACTCATAATATTTTTTTAAAAAAAATTAAAAAAAAAATAAAAGCAGAAAACTATTTGCAGGCTACTTCCATACATTCTGAATTTTAAAAAAAGAAAGAAAAGTCAGCAGGATGCTTCTGTTATAGGCTTCTCTTGCTTGAACAACCAGATTTATAGGTAGGAAAGAAGGGTATCTGGAGCCTCTGGTGAGTGTAGGCACAGATTGAAGAGGTACCATTTGTCTACTGCTTTTTGAAGTCATTGAATTCTCAGAACAACATGCTGATATAGATGGTATGGGCTCAATTTTCTTTATGGTTGTACTGGTCACAATCAATCCACAAGGAAACAGGACTCAGGTATATGCCCTATCTATTCTGAGTGGGTTTTTTATTTCACTGGGTAACATAACACTGAAATCATGAATATACTTCTTGAATGATTTAATTATATCTTAGAGACAAAACTGTAGATATAAAATGGTTTTAAACCAATGGGGAGACAAGTTGTAAATTTTGAACATAAAAGGCTTAGCCACTACTCTGTTAGAGAAAACAAGAAATATATGGAACCCCTCTAAATCTGAGATAGGTAAATAAGATACAAAAAGATGAAAAGATGAAACAGGCTATTTGTATCAGGGATACTGCCCTGGAAATCCCCTCGGTACTTTAAATCTGTTACATCATTAGAGCATCATACCAGTCTTGACAAATATGAAGAATAAATATCCACATTCTTAGTTCTCTGAAAATAAATGAAAATTTTCTAGTCCATAAATCCAAAAAGGCCATTTTAAAAACTATATTGCTAGAAAGAATAGGATCTTGGATTCACCATAGTTTCCTTGACTCCTAAATCAATACTCTTAGTATATGATGACACAGTTACACATGCAGCACCAAACTCAAATCTTACAGAAAGTACTGGTATTCTCCACATGGATGTAGGTATGTATGGTGGCTTATAGATATGCCTACATGTGTCAGATAGTCCTAAAGAAATAGAGTGTAATGCCCTTCTACTTGACCAAGGTTGAACTTAGAAATGGCTTTTGGAAAATTAGGTTATAAGAAGGGTGTAGTCTTCTCTTCAGGTAAATAATCGGTCATACTCCTTCTTGAAGTTGTATCCTGAAGTAAGCCAGTTTCCTCACATGCAGCAGCTCTGAAGAGCTTGAAGTTAGCTGTCTCACATGCTCATGGGGATTTTCTGTTAAGCACAGAGAACTTCTGCAATATCAGGAGTAAACTAGATCTCTCAGTCAAGCATTTAATCTATTCCTGAGTCAGCTCACAGAAACTTCATTGGATACTCTGAGCCTGAAACATCCAAATAATGCATTAAATTAATAAATGTTTGTGGTTTCAAGACACTAAGACACTAAATGTGGAATGATTTGTTGCAAGACATTGGATAATTAATATAGTAGGGAATCAGACAATTTTATCATTACAGATAATGTGGAATTAGTCAATTCATATATTCAGACAAGAAAACTTTGCCCTACTCCAATTGCACTGTTACTAATGGGGTAAAAGCAACAAATCACAGTCACTGAGAGAAAGATACTCTGACTACCAAGGAAAGTGAATGGCGGTTGATTACAACACTGTTGTCCCAAGGACAGCTGTCCCCATCATCTAGTTGCTCCTGTATTTTTGAACTATTCTCCTTATTTATTCAGTAAATTTTCACAAATTAGAAATATAATTGAGCTAACAACCACCCATTAGAAAAAAGAAAATTCTCCTAAGGGTGTTTAAGTGACTAGTTATCCACTCATTAGTTTGAATTAAAATCCATTACTTTCATAACTCACTATGAAAATGGCCTATGCTGTGAAGAGGAAGATTGGACCAACACAGGTGTTGTGATGATATCTCATTTTGGAGAATTTTGAAGCCCTAATGAGGGTCCTCAGTGAGCTGAAATTAAGCAAAGAAATGAGGAAGTAGAAAAGAGGCATCCTACATAAATTGACAGAGAGCCAACAATCTGCTCATATAGACAAACTAAAAAACACCTAGAATAGCGTTGTAGTCAAGAAAAGAGCAGAAAGACTTTTCTTTTACTTTTCAACTGACCTCACATTCTTTGCTCCAAGAATAACATTCCAACGGGCTAGCCTTTAAGACCAACTAAAACTTCTAATTTCTGAGTTAAATTAATGCCACAATTGAACTAACAATCAGGATATGGAAGACGTCATACTCATTAACTGAGTTATGGTCTGAAATTCAATGACGATAAAACTTGGAAGAACAAAAATTTATAAACAACTATTTTAAACATCGCTATCCTTTACACTGTCAGGATACTTTATACTAAAGTTTCCCTGTAGGTTTTATTCAAATAAAAAATGTTGAGGATTTATTTTATTACTTTTCACATGTTTATGTATGCAGGTATTTATGTGTAGGTATCTCTATGTGGACATATGCACATGTGTGTAACTGTCCACATGACACAAGTGATGATGTCAGATTCCCCTATGTTGATGTTACAGGCAACTGATTCTGTGCTGCCATGTGTGGGTGCTGGGAACTGAACAGAAGTTCTCTGTAAGAGTACCAAATACTCTAAATCATGGATACCTCTCTTTAGCACTTTAAAAAGTGGGGGTTAAATTTTATTATTTACATGTTATGTGAGTACATACAAGTATGTATGTGTTTCATATGTGTTCCTGTATTTTTAGAGGCCACAGAAAGACATTGTCCCAAACTGGAGATATAAGTGACTGTAGGTTTCCCTGCAAGATCAACAGATACTCTCAACTTCTAAGCTTTAAATTCTGACCCATCAAATCAAGTTCTTTAGTACTGTGTTTCTTAGACTTTATCCCAATCACCCCTGGGATCATCTTGGAACATTCTGGTGAGTTCCAGGATTCTGCATTTCTAAAATGCTTTCAGGTCATGCTGATACTGGAGGGAGTCAAATCACACTTCAGAGCACTGTTGGTTTTCCATGATAAAAAGGGGTGACTTGGCACTGAACTTTACCATTCAAAGCATTTGTTACAATCAAATCTTACCAAATGAACCTGATAACCACTAGGGAAACTCACACACATAGACAGAAAAATAATTTAATTTTTAAATTGAAATAATAGAAAGGAAGTATAGTGGTTAGGAACATGGTTTTGAAATTATAGGCACAAGCATGAAAATGTTGGCTTTGAACCTCTGTCTGCATGACCTGAGGCAAGGAAAGCAGTTGTGGCAAATGATGCAGAAAGAGTTTTCAGTGCAGAGAGTTTATTGTCCAGGAGATAGTAGTAGCTTGAAGACAAGGATGAACAGTGTAGCTTCTGAGAAGCACAAGTCACAATCTCCTCTATGGCTGCAGGGGCCAATAGAGAAGTCTGTATCACAAGAGTCTACTGGAGAGGGTGGCACTTGGAGGAGAAGCAGCGTCCCCAGAGGCTCTGCTGAGATAGTAAGATGGACATGGTTACCCCTCCCTCCTCCTATCATATCATTTCCCTGTAATGTTGTCCATGAGATGACATCAGTCATAAGAGGATTTATAGGAGGACTGGAGAGATATATTTTCTTAAAGCTTAAAGCACAGATATGAAGAAGTAGAAAATAATTGGGCAGCAATGGTACACAACCCAGCAATTAGGATGTAGAGGCACATGGGTCTCTGTGAGTTAGAGACCAGCCTGGTCTACAGAGAAAGTTGCAAGTGCTGCATAAAGAAACCCTGTCTCAGTGGGGTAAGGGGAGTAGGAAATAGATATGAGAATAGACAGGCAAAAGAATACCTTGCCCCTGACTTTATCATATCCCAACTAGAACCCCAAGTAACATATGTGCAACAAGGGGTTCGTGTTATTTAAGTGGGATACTATATACCAAGCACTTCATTTGGGACTTGATATAATATTTTAGTTGTATGATCACCATCATGTTAGACAGGATGAGCATATTTTCATTTTCCTCTGTACTTTCCTATTATCTCCCTATTAGTTAACAGTGAGCATCATCTGTAGTATTTGAGATAATAGAAACAGTCCATCTAATCTTCTAAAATGTCAAAATTATGTTTTAAGAAAATGTGCATGCTATATTCTAAAAGAAATATGGAATCAGAAATGCTTAAAGTTTTCTGCTGGGTGCACAGAGCTTTCTTTAATTTTTTTTCTCTCGACTAGCCCAGACCAGATGTTGCAGTCATAATTTGGAAGCTACATTGTTATCAAGGCACTAACAATCTTCAAGGATGAAAAGAACAAGTTTTCTCCATAGACTTGTTCCCCAAGTTAAGTTTTCAAAAGCTTACAAAATAGGCACAGATGTCTCTGCTCGGTTATAATACAAAAAAATCAGACCTAGCATACAGCTCCTCTGTGGATGAAAACATACTTCAGCCATTTATATTCTGGCCTGTGTTCTTACAGCATAGGTAATGCAGTGTTATGCCTAGAGGTACCATCCTGGTGCATCTTGTTCTAGAGTCAGAAAGCAAAGCCCTTAGCGAGTTTAATAGTCATCCTTGCAAATGCTCTTTGTCGTCATTGCAAAACCCATGCCTGTCTTAAAACATTCCTTCTTAATATAGATCAGACTGAAAGTAAAATATTTTATGTAGAAGAACATTTGTGTGTTTGTAAATGCAGAGCCAAAATAAATAGTGGTGGAGAATTTGGAACCCCTCACTGCTATTGTATTTATTCATTACACATTTATTGAGTGAAAAATAATATAAACACCAAATTCAGAGGTTTTACCATCTGGCATATTCCAGAAGCCAGAAGAATTAGAGCAAAAATGTCCCTGATTATTTAGAAAGAAGTAGCTTAGAGGATTCAGGTCTCTAAGATAAGAAAAAAATGTAGTTGGTTTTGATAACCTGGTCAGAGCTGGTGCCGTAAAATAATGAAAAGCATGCACCTATTGTCAAGGTAATGGCTTTGTTAGTTATGTGATGTTGGGAGAGGAGGAACAGGCTTCTTTCTATGACACAAGGATTAAAAATGGTGCAGTATTATAAACCTAGACTTTATAGCTATATATCAAGTGCTAACTTTTAGATTCTCCACTTACCAATTAAGTACTATTGATCATATCTCTCAAGCTTAGTTACTTGGATGTCAAATTAGGAATATTACAAGCACACTCAGGAAATTACAAACAGAAACCCAAAACCATATAGAGTATTCTAAGTGCTCAGTCAACATCCAGCTGCTATTATCTCTTTGTCCTTCCAAGAGTGTCTGATATAGGGAGGCAGAAGAGTAAACTGAGAATATAAAGTGTTTGAATTATAGACTGAGGTTGAGATGCTCTGCAAAACTAGAAGAGTCACTGGGAATATTTGTTTGTCAGGGAACCAACAGTACTATATTTTAAGGACTGCATGCAATATGTGTCATTCAGATACAAACCTTTAATGAAGCAATAAAGACAGTTGAGACGAGGGAACTTTGGCCTAGCAAATGCAGTATTATGAATGACATGAATCTAGGAGCCCTCAAAAGTCACTGAGATTCCCATAAACACCTTCCTGTGCTCTTATCAACCTATACATTAGTATAGACTACCTTCAGACCCTTGGACACTTCTGTGTCCTTCTTTTCTCCCTGGAATGAGAGCTCTAAACAAGAGCCTTAAGCATGGTAGGGAAAGAGGTCTGCCAAGGAGTTATACATCCACCAACTTCTGGCTTCTTAATGGTGGTGGATCATTCAGGGTCAGGCCATCCACATTTTCCTACCCTTAAAACAAGGAAGGACAAATTGCCCTTTCAGCAGCCAATCCCACAGAAAATGTCTCTGTTGAGTCCCCAGGGTCTTAAAGTGTGGACAAAGCAAGCACTAGCACTGGAATTCTCAGGGACATTAACTTTGATCGAAAGAGCCAGAGCAGCAATTCCCAGCCTTATGTTTCTTGACTAATTTATATAATGAAAGAGTTTCTACTCTAGGAATTACTCCTGTGGGGACACCGGGGTCATGAGTAATCCCCAGCCAGCTGCCTGAAACTGAAGTTCCTTTTCAATCTCAATAATATTTATCAAAAAGGAAGAATGTCTTAATTAGATTTTAACAATCTAATGCAATCTTATTGCGTGTAAGCTAATTATTCACAGTCTTTAGTATTTTATCATATATAAAATAATGAGAACTTCATAGACATATCAAGTTGACACTGATAGTTTAACTATGAATTTTGGGTCCTAAATCTAGTCTTTCTTAATCATCTCTTCCTTTTGTCATTTTTGAGCTTTCCTGTCCTAGCTCCCACTGAGGCATTTATCTGGTAACAAAAGTGGCTGAACAGCCATTCTGCAACATACCTTCTTTGAATACTATCACTGTGCATGGTGAAAGTAATTTTATACACCAAATAAACGCAGATGTAGAATGTGTTGCTCTAACTGCAGAGGTTCTAACACACTTGTCAGGAGTCCATAGTTCTTTAGATTCCTTTAGCCATCTCATCCCTTATTCTGCCTTTGATCCCTCCCCCCCTCCTTCTTAGCATTTAAGACTAAGTCTACAGACACTACTGACATTCCAGAGTCTTTAGTTTGACAATAGATGATTATAGGGCCTTGCAGTCATCAGGCTGAGGGTTCTATTTCTCATCTTCTGTAATATAGACATATACTTGTAGATGGTAAAGGCATAAATTTCTTCTTTTCCCCCCTCTCTGGAGAATCCTGACCAAAGCATAAGTCTTTGCTGTTGGACATTCCCAGGCTTTACATTAGGAAGAAAACTGATTGGCTGTATATAATGTACAGGACAAGAGTATGTTCTAATATAATGTCCTGAATAATGTACAGAAGAAATAACATTTAACAAGATCAAGAATACATCAAGCAAAGTATATCTTCACAGACTTATTCTTGTATCTTTTCTAATTATTCTTCAAGTCATAGCTTGTAAGTAGCATTTACATTCACACACACACACACACACACACAAACACTTCATATTATTGAAAACTTTCTATCCAACTATTTCTCTTGCAATTTCATTATATATTTCAATATGATTAGTGGTTTTTTGGTAAGATTAAAATGGAACTTACATCAGACTATTTATATTTTTGTTTGTTTTCACAGTCATTTCTAGCATCTTTAATGAGTCTGACCTTGTTTTGATTTTTTTTAAACTAAAGTTAAGAGTGAGCATTAACAAGAGTTCAGTTTTTTCCAGTGACATTCTTAGGGGTGTTATAGGACTTCTTATGACCTGGATAGGTTTATGTACCATGCATAAACCTAATGTGTGCTGAGAACTACAGTCTTATCATAAATGCACTCATCTCTAGTATTTTAAATACAATGGGTGGTATAGACCTTCTCTGGAAGCATCTAGTGATTGAAAGTCTTGCAGCATAGAAAATATTCTTGCCCCATCACATCAATAATTGATGGCAGTACAAAATAACATTTTTCATTTTATCTGAAGGCCACATTCTAAACAGTTTATTATTAATGTCCAGGAGCCAGAATGCATCATTTCCTTCCATGACCAGATGTGAGTTACACAGCTTCTCTTATTCTTATTACCCAACTTTGTGTGTGTGTGTGTGTGTTGATTTGTTCAGCACATTATTTAGGGTACTGAAGACACAGTAATAAATTAACATATGAAAATTATATCCCATGGAAAGCCACACAGCTACTTTGTATAAAAGTACAATACAGATATTTTTCTACTTTGGCCTGAATCTTGGACCCACTGTTTACCAGTCACTTTCCCTGTAATGATATGATCTTTCTAAATTTCAAAGCATCATTAACTGAAACAGAGATGGCACCTACCTCACTGGGTTGTTCAAATGGTTAAATAAGATAATACTGGGTGTCTGCTATTGGGTTGGACCATTCTTTTTATATTCTTTTAATAGTGCATTGAGATATTTCACTATTAAGTGTGTTGTTGATTGAGTTATATCTTTACCACCCAGGAATATATTGAAGTTTAACATATAGTATTTCAGAAAGTGGGCTTGTTTTCAGATACAGTCTTTGAAATGATATTAATATTTAAATGAGGTTATCAGAGTGAGTCCCAGCCAACTTGATCAGTGTAATCACTTAAAAGATGATGAAGGAGGGAAAAGAGGAAGAGGAGGAAGAGGGGAAAAAAGAAAGAGGAAGAGATGAAGGCACACATACTGGTAAAACAACAGGTGAAGGTGAAGACTAATTGGAGTCAGATTTCTCCTAAGCAAGAAAGGCAAAAGATGGCAAAGTGCCATTGGAAACTGGATGAACAACAATGCACTTCTGCTTGCAGTGCTCAGAAGGAACCAATACTGATGTCACTTGGTTCCAGATATCCTACCCATAGCATCCTGAGACAATTAAATCAATCAGACTGGTGAAGCTGCACTTTGTAGTATCTAGTTATGACAATAGCAGCAGCAACAGCAGTAAAATTCTTCAGAGAGCTTTACTTTTACTTGTGATCTAGAAAAGCATTTTTGTTCTGTTTGTTAAGGAAGAGAATATGTCAATTTTTTTGTCTTTATTTTTTTTGACGTTGTTAGTTTGCTCTGTTTTTTGTTTGTTTGTGTTTGTGTTGTTGTGTTGTTTGTTTGTTTTTTGTTTTTAACTGTAGAGAAAATAGACCAAAGGAGTGCCAGAGGTCATGAATATATAAAATTTACAAGATAATTATTAACCTGAAAACATTGTGCCCTGGTTCTTTCTATGAATATTACAAGTGAAAGGGGAAACAAAAAACAGTGCTGCAAACATTGAGTTCATTTAATGTAGAATAGCATCTTGAAACAAATTAACCTTTGAAAGAAGTCTGTACTCTTCTATGGTGTGAATGTCTTGTTTTGACGGTTAGCTACTTTATCATGTTTAAACATAGTTATAAACAGTTGGTGACACTGTGTTCTTTGCAATCAAATTGCCCTTGGGTTGCAAACATTCTCTGGAGAGTATCATGAAGAAATCAGATAAAAGAAACAGGATGTGTACAAGGTATGTGTATTACAACATAGCTTACTTGGAGAAATAATATTGAAAACTGATCATTCTATTGCTAGAAATGGATACTGAAATATCATAAATACAAGATTTAAATATGAGAAAACTCTGTTCAAGACAAAGAATTTTCAAAGAGTTTGCAATATAAATTGATCCAATAAATCTTTCTTGGTATCTATAATTAAAAAAACAAATTAGAGGTCCATTTTGGATCTTTGCTGTCTCCACATTAAACTTCTTTTGAGAATTTAAATTATTTTATATATTGAAAACTTCATGTATGCATTCTTGGTTGTATCCACCCCAATACCCACTCCCTTTCTCCAATAACATCCCCAATACCACACCTTCCCCTGAATTTTTTGTCTATTTTTAATAACCCATTGGGCCATGTTACTGCTACCCATTTGCACACAGATGTTTGAACATTAGCCAGTGGCCACATATACAAAGATTTTGCATAGGTATTGTGCAGTCAGCCAGAGTCACAGCAGGTTCACTTGTACAATAGCCATGTTTTCTCCAGAAGACAGCATTTCACAGCATCTCCTCTCCATCCCTTGGTCCTTTTATTCTTTCTGTTTCTCTTTTTCAAAGATCTTTCGAGTTGTGTCTGAGAATTGAGGTGGAGCATTGGAATATGTTTCATCTGCTGTTGAGCATTTGGAATCATTTGTTCTAAACATACAGAATAGTAGAACTCATGCCATATGAATGAATGGAGATGGACATTATAGAGAATAAAATGTTTAGGCCAGGTTGGTACAAGGGAGTTGAAAAATTTATAGGTAGAGGGTGGCAGGGGGGTAGTTTAACCAACACTAAGGATGTACAAAGATGCCTTTTAAAATACTACTAGTTTGTACACTGAAATGTAGGCTATCACTGTTAGAAATATATAATATATATTATATAATATAAATATATGTAATGTTATTTATATATCAAGTAATATGTTATGAATATTATAATTTATATATAATATATTTCAAACAAAGGTATCCTACATTGACTGATGCTCCTAGAACACCTAGACTACTAAGTGAAAATCTACGTGTCAGGCAAGCATGGCTTATCTATCATGGGTTATTTGTTAGAAAGGCCTTGTTGGAACCCAAGTTATTAAGCTATCAACATACTGGGTTGGGTTGCTCACATTAGCACGATGAAGACACCATACACTTAAATTACAGAGAGCGAAAAAAATCAGTCTTTAAATGTACAGGATACTCTCTTTTTGCTGGCTAATATTCACAGTGCTGAAATCTGCTCTGTAAAAAGGTGAAGGAGAAGAGACATCAGTGAGCTTATCCAGCTCTGGACCATCCGTGCTAAAATATTGACCTTCTGGGTAAAATTTGTCCACTTGCACAATTATGGCAAGACTATTCATAGGATAGCTATGCGGTCACTTTACTAGATCAGAGATCTGGTCCGCAAGAAATAATATGTGTTTGGTACAAGAAACATGGTTGAAGTCCATGGCTATGGGAATAATAGACCCTGAGAGAGAACCTTTTAATATTGTTTTGCTAAATTGTCATGTTATCAAACTGTTTTTACATATGTATACTTATAGCTATAAATTTGTGCTGCTCTCATCCATGGTAAGAGAAACTTCTTGTTCCAGTGGGTAGTGGTTAGTGTAGAATTTAAATGTAAAAGTCATCTAGTCTCTTACTACTTTATGCACATAGCCTTACATTTATTTTAGTCTTGTGAAAATTTTAAAAATATCCAAGATTCATTTTGAATGATTGACTTTAGTCACATGAGCCAACAATTGTAATTTTGATGAATTATCTTTAACATTCCATTTGGGATTTTACCAGAAAGCTAATGCAATTTAATAACATTTTTTTTTCACATTTTATCAAGTTCTAAACAGAAAACATGAATTGGTTTGCTTGTCTATTCATGAAAAATTCACTTAGATTTTAAAAACATGTTGATGGGATTTTAGAGTTGTTTAGAGCTATTTTCTGTTTTTTTTTTTTTCCTCCGTTTTTGGAGATTTGACATGCTGTGAGTAAACTATTATTATGTTTAATTGTTTTTTTTTCCAGGAAGTATTCTTAGCTACTCTGTCATTATCTTTTAAAAATACATAGATACCATGTAAATGGATGGAATTTTTAAACTAACAATGGACGTTTTCTCTTGATGTGATTTTTTTTTTTAACAGCTTCTGGTGGGAAGAGGATATTGTGTGTCTAAAATTTTTCAACATACCATCACTTCTGTTATATGCTAAAAATATCCAAGCAATAATGTTAATCATAGAAATATCAGTAAAGCAATTTAAAAATACATCAAATTTTTAATTGAAATTATATGTTTTTGACTACAAAGTCAGGCTTAGAGGACTCAAAGTCTTTTGAATTAAGTTCACATATAATTTTTCCATAGAAACAATCACAGGATTCAAGTTCACAACCCTGTTTAATCTTACATCATCTTAGCATCCATCATTGGACCTGAGATACCCAGATATGGGAATGGCCTCAAGGATCTATTTCTCTTGGTCAGTACATTCATGACTTCTTGTCCTCCTCCTGCTGCTGCTCCTCCTGCCCTCCCCCTCCCCCAGTCTTGGCCTTGTCCTCCTCTGGAGAAGGACAATCATTAAATAATTGCATACATTATTTCAGGGCAGGCACTTATTTACTCCCCAATTTCTAATTCTTAAATGACTCATTATTGCCATATTCCTAGATATTGTGCAGCTTACACTGGGAAGGAAACAATGTTGAGAGCAAGGGTGCTGGCCTATGTTGAGTATCTTACTCTACCTCCTGTTATTTTTGTGGCCCAGGTTTTCACCCTTTAGCTTCCCAATCTATAACATATCAAGGTATGGGCTATAGTGATTGCTCGTGGTTAAGGGACACATACTTTTCTCACAGAGACCCAGAATTCTGTTCTTAATACCCACATCAGCTGATTCTCAACTTTCTATAACTTTAGTTATAGGAAAATCTAAAACCCTCATATAGTTTTTATTAACTGCAATCATGTCCACACACACACACACACAACCCCTAATTATTTATATTTATATCCATAAACCTGAGTTTCAATCAATATTAAAGAATATTTTTCCTGCAGTGTCAACAATCAGTGGAGAGATACCAAATGTTATGAATAAGAATAATATTTTATTTTTATCCCTAAGTGGAACATTTTTATCAAATTCCTTTTTCTCCAAGGCTGAGAGAACATAAAAGAAGAGGACTTGGAATTAATGGAAGTATTGGATTAGGGGAGGACTCACATAAAATGCTGTCTTCTGTTCAAGACCTAATTATTACACTAATAAACTCACAGCAATGTGTTTACCAACAATTGTGTGACTTTTCCAAGATCAAATCAGTCAAACTTTAAGTATAGATGATCGCCAGGTCCCACCCATTATTGAGGAATCATTTGCAGCTGAATTCTGAAAGAGGGAGACTCATTCATTAACAAGAATGTTTCTACCAATAAGATTCCCATGCTACAGTGGATGTCCCACCCCACACCAAAACACATATGTGTAGTACTACCTGTACTCAGCTCTACAAAAGAACATGAACTGTGATGGCGATATGCTGGAGGAATCATGGAGGTAGATGGAGGTGAAAAATGGGCTAGACATGATTGTATCTCATGATATTGTGTGTGTGTGTGTGTGTGTGTGTGTGTGTTCTCAAGAATAAAGAACAAAATAAGTACAAAAATAAAGTGAGCTACCTCAATGCTACACAAGAGTGACTAACTTTTGGAGTATTTTTATAAGCACTTCAGAGATGACTCAGCACACAGAAAACACCAAGGAAATGTTTACTGTGGTTGGACCTTGCTCCTCTATTATTTCTGTCTTTGTCTGTCACTTCTATTACAATGAAATTCTCCTAGAGAAAGATGTTCCCCATTGTAAAATAGATTGATCATAGCCATTGATAGAGTAAGGCTCTTAAGGTGGTGTCAAGTCTTGTGTTCTTCATAATGTTTATTTTCTGTAGGGAAGAAAGTAAAATGTTGATCTTCTCGAGCATCACAAACAACAGGGTTTCCCTTTCTCAGTTCTTTTCTTCTCTTCTGTTTTTGTATTTTCCTTGTAATTGAGACATGTCCCAGGAGTCACATAGGGATTAAGAGTAACTATATAAAGCCAGTACTATGATCCCAAAGGTTTATAAAGGGACCTATTTAATGGTATACATTCATATTCGATATTGTACTTTCCATGACTATAAGTGGTTCCTATGTATCACTCATTTCAGAAAAAAATGAAGCTGTAAGTGAAACTTTCCCTTCTCTGGCTAGTACTCCTTTCTCCTATCACCAAGGAAGAGTATCTCTTAGCAAAACACAAAAAGTTTATTACCTAATAGCTCACAGGTGGGACATTTTCTGGGGAGAAACAGGAACATATATATGAGGTAATGAAGGAGAGCACAACATTGAATAGAATAAGAAGACTCTCAGAACTGATAAACAGATCCATTTTTCCACTTCTATTTTTTTCTAGTGAGAGCAAAGAGATACATGAGAATCAACCCAAGATACTGTGAGTTCTAGTTGATAAACAGTGGGTGTCAACTCTATTGTAGCTTTCAAGAGAATATACAAAGATATCCATTATCATCAAAAATCAGCTCAGGGGAATAGAGGCATCTTACAGTCCAAAAGGCAGCAGTGAATAAGTCACATCCCCTGTGCCAGACGTTGCAGTCAGTTCCATCATCTGTTGACTTTACAGTCATCAGTTTTCTGAACTGGTAAGTTGGGGTCTAAGACATGAAACTAACATTCTGAATGTACCAATTTTTAGCTTGGTTGTCTCTAAGGAAGATGACTTCATATTTGAGCCTCCCTTTTCTTATCTGGTAAATAAGATTATTAATACTTCTCTGTTGGGCTGACTAATATGTATCCCATCTTTATCTATAGCTACCTCAACTTTTCATTTAAAAAAAAATCAGTGGAACTCATATGTAACAAAGATATTGGAGACAGCAGACACCTCAAGCCTGTGAGGAGGAAGGAGTATTACTGTACCTTCTTTAATTAATGAATAAAGTTGAAGTTCAAATTCACAGACAGGATCCAGTTTCATTCACCATTTAAGAAACACTCCGCCTGTCCATTGAATAAAATATCAGGTAACAAATGGAAACTCACACAACCTAGTTATAAGAATCATTCTTATACCTCTTATTTCCCCTTCTCTACATCTCTCCATTTTGTCACAGTTATCATAATGTGGCAATCATCATTCATTGTATTAAATACTCTTTCATGAATCTCACCAGATTCTCACACTTGCTCTTTTATTAAGGTTGTGGTTTTAGAAAGAAATATCCCTATAGGCTCATGTATTGACCACTTTTTTTTCCAGTTGATTGTACTGTCTATGGTAGAGGAATCTTTAGGAAGTGAACCTTATTGGAGAAAGCATCATTACTATGGGTAGACTATGAAGACTTTTAGCCTTGCTGTGCTTTCTGCGTTCAGATGAAAATATGATCATACAACTTCCTGCTTATGTAGCCTGCTGTCATTTCTTGTTCCAGGTTATGGAATATAACACTCTAGAACTATAAGCCAAACAGACACCCTCTCCTTAAGTTGCTCTGGGGTACAGAATTTTATCAGACTCATAGCAAAGGCACTAATACAGAAGTACAGTATATTTTGTCTCCTTTTTACTAAGGAGGAAAATTTAGATGTAGAAGCCAAATACTTTCCTGAAGACTACAAAGTAGCTAGTAAAGATAAACTTCTTATTGAGATATTTTCTCTCTGACTATCAGCCTTTGATAACTTCTGATGAATCTCTGCTGGTATGCACCTGCATCGTTTAGTTTTGCATGAAACAGCTTCTCCATAAATGTTCATAAACATCTGTTGTTCAAGAGGCATACTAGGAAGCAGATCACAAATGATATTGGCTACTTTAAACAGTGAGTGATGTGTGATAAGAACATGAAGGATAAGGAAATACCATACCTCAGTGAATTCTCAGCAGTAGACACTATTCTTTAGGGGATTTTGGAAGAGAACACTTGCTCCTTAGACTTCTTAACAAAAGAGACTTTTGTAGGGGCAGATTTTAATGGCTATTGCATATGGACATACAATAAGAGTGCAAGAGTAAGTAGGTGAGGCCTTACAATGCAAGCCCAATTTAGCAGCAGTGTAAGTATAAAAAGATGAACTGGAAAGAAAGGCTTATACCAAAGGACAGTGGCATTTTCTCCAAACAGCTTGGTCTTTTGGATTGGTAATAAAAAGGCAACAGATATTTTGGATCCAAGAATATCATGATTATCTCTTAAAGTACAAAATTATGATTGTGTATTACATCATATCTTTATTTATAGTAGAAACATCAAGCCTTTTATATCATGAAGATTATAATTTCTTGATCACATTACATGGGATGATTGATACTCCCTGTGCATTTTGTTTCTTATTCCTAATTATATTCTCCTAAGCTGTTTGTTCTGTTCTTGTTGCTGCTATTAACCTTGGTAGTGAGCATTTGTATAAAACTCCTTCAGAATAGAAATGATGCATATTAGCAATACTTCAAAGCCTGAGATATAGGTGATCTATTTATGTCTGCTAAGAAAACATTTATATCCCAGTTTTAACTGGTTCGTGTTGGTCTGCCAAATTCAAGAATATCTGTATTACAAAATATATCATATTACAAGTATTAAAAGTACAAGTATTTTGGCAGAGTTTTTATTCATATTATTTGTAAGAGCTTAGGTTAATGATAGGTGAATATGTGATGTATACTTTCTGACTGTGTTGTTAATAAAGATGTGTTTGCTGCTCCTATTACAGCTAGGTTTTCTTTTGATGTAAGAACTAGGCACAAATCCCAAGCCTTTCATTTTCTCGCTTTCACCCTGAAAGGGAGTCACTATTACTTCTAAGGATAAAGCACCTCCTCTGATATTAAAGGTTCAAATGTTTTGATGAGCACATCGAATTTGCCAATATCTAGGGCCACTAGAGGTAATTATTAGACATTTGGTCTCAGATGTGGAGCCAACTCCTTTTTATAAAAAGTGAATGTAATCTACAGTCTAGCAAAAAATCTTCATGAAAATGCTTTGATCATGAAGCTCGGTAATTGTTGAGCCATGGTGGATGTGTGTGCCTTCCTTGTTTAAAACTTATTGTAGTGTCACCTAATCCTTAAAATATAAATAAAATTTAAAAGCCCAAATTAAAGATGAGAAAATTCTAGCTTTGAATTCTTATATTTGCAGATAGAAGGACAAAGATAGCAAATTCCAGGGCATGAAATAGACATAACATTAAGGAAAAGCAGACTGTTTTTGTTTCTCTGCAGCAACTCAGATTAGAGGATCAACTACTATCCTAAAGCTGAAGAGAACCTCCATTGGTCTCTATCATTTTAATGATGCTGCGTTTATCTCAAAAAAAATGGAATAGAAGAGTGTGTGTGTGTGTGTGTGTGTGTGTGTGTGTGTGTGTGTGCATTTGGGGTGGGGGCTTGGAAAGAGAAGCAAGAGAGAGAGAGAGAGATTCTATACTGTTCATCAATCATACATTAAAAACAAAAGATTTAACTTGCTGTGATCTGAATGTATTTTTCAAAATCCCTAAACTAAACTTTAATCACCACCTTTTTCTTTTTTTTGGAGGACTTTAGGCAATGGGAGTGGAACTCTCATAGTTGGGACTAAGATGTCATAACCCAGCTAGAACATTGTTCATTTTCTTGTCCTTTTCTATCAGAGGACATACCTTCTTTACTCTAGGAGATACAGCATTTTAGGTGCCATGTGCAGGCAGAAAGCAGCCCTCACTAAACATTAAATCTTCCTGAATCTTTATCTTATACTGTTTAGTCTGTAGAGTTGTGAGAAAATAAATTCTATTGTTTGCAAAGTAGTCAATTCTCAAGTGTTTTTTTATTAAAACTACACATATCGACTACAATATAAATCCTCCCTTACCTTCAACCAAATTACTTTACCTGACTGTTTATTTTGTACTTCATATACATGTGTATATAATAAATAATAATATAATATATATATATAATACCACTCTATTTTATTTGCATGTCTTTGCATTATTACCTTCATCCGTGTCTGAGGTACAAAGTATTTTTAAAGTATGAGTCAGATTCCACAAAATTAGACATATTTACTACTGTTCAAGATTTTTGAAAAATAACAATCCTAGCAACAACTAGACTAGTATATTAATTTCCAGCAAAGCTAGATATTCTATATTCTAAACAATTTTATGACTTAGAGAATATTTGCTATTCAAATACAATTTTGATTAAGACTTTTGTCCAACTTATCCAATTTGTCATATATCTGACATGTACCCAATTGGGAGTTTACACTGGTTGAAATGAGTTCTTATAAAGATTCCTATTACAGAAAAACACTGGCTATGTTTTACCTGTCAGGGATTTTTTTTTTTAAGTCTACATATGCAAAGTTAAAGCTGTTACTAGCTTGTACACAAGGAGTCCCATGGGAATATTCACAGCTTGGCATCTTTCAGTGTTAGTTGTATTTGATCTGAGATAGCAAAAATGTAAGCCATTCCCAGAAGACTGCCTAGGCAAGCAGGCTTAGGGCTATTGTTTGTATGGTAGAGATTGTGGAATAAAGCAAATGTATTTGTAACTTTCAGCACCTTGTAGCAGGCTGAGATAAAACTATGGTTCAAAGTGGTCTGCCTAGGGACATTAAAAGAAGGCCATATTTAGATTAAAAATAATGTGTTTGAATCCAAGCTTTATCATAGACTCTTTGGGATTCTGTGATACACTTTAATTGGAGTGATGTTCTTGATGTAATTAATGGGAAAATTTGATAGGTTGGCATTATTGGAATGACTAGAATGTTTACATGCTTCCCCAAATAAAGGAATGATAGTTATGACAAAAATATGACTGTACAAACATATAAATAAAGCTCTATTGTGAGTTTAAGTTTACTCTTTACATTTCAGGCTATTTGTGATTAAGTAAAACATCTAGTAGAGGTACACAGAAAAATTCACTCACAAGAAAAAAAAAATAGTTCAGATATGTTTGGCATATAGGGCCAGGTCTAAAACATTCACTTGTATTATTAACTCTACCACATATACTCAGTCTCATGACTATTCAAATATAACTGCACTCAACAGTTTTGAGTAGTATGAAATATTTTATGTCCCTGGCCTTTAAAAGGTTGTGTGCTCTTCAGTAACAGTTGGCTCTTGGGAAAAGAAGAGGATATAAAAACACATGCAAAAGCTAAGAATCAAAAAGGGATAGTGAGTAAGAAAGGAGTTGAAGAGCAGAGGAGTAGCAGGCAGTAATGGTGTCCAGGAGATAGAAGAGTATGTCAGAGAAGAAGAAAGAAAATAGAGTAGGGCTTAAGAAAAGTACAGAAGAGACTTTGAAGAGTGAAAATAAGAAACAGTTGAAAGTGAACTGGACTAGCAGACTGCAAAGATAGTTGGCTGTCACCAGGAGAAGCGGAGCTGAGCCAGAGAAGATATTGTTAGGAAACAGATAGAGAAGAACCCATGAAGACCTCAGAAAGTAACTATATAAGTTTACAGAGAAAAAGTATTAGAAAAAAAAAAGCAATGTCTTTTTCTTTGTCTGTCCGTTTGTTTTTACAAAATCTACAAGGAAAACTCATGAGTTTAGGTGACTTTCCTGAGGTCAGAAAGGCACTACATAGTAGAACTAAATAGATCTCAAAAGTTGAGATGGAGAATTGATGTTAATCATGCACATATGGTACTCTATTGCCTATATTTAGCTTAAATAAGCAGCAGTATTTGTTAGAACAAATGTAGCTCCATGTAATATCAATTTAACTAAGAGGTATAATTCTTGCATTAAGGAATATCAAGTTTATAGAAAAAATGAAATAATTTTAGTTCCTATGTGGCTAATGGGTAAAATGTTGTAGTACAGTCTACATATGTGTTATAGATTATGTAAGTGGGAGAATAAGATGAATGAATAAATACTGCAATAACAGAAAAGTACTTATTATGTACTGGCACATATTTCCATCTGTCTATCTATATGTTCACCCATTCGTTCATTCATTCATTCATTCATTCATTCATCTGCCTTCCTTCCATTCTTCATTCCATTGTGTCTCTAAATAATATGATAGTTATTCAAGTACTATGTATCACAATTTTAAATATAGATAGGTTTAGATGCTGGTTCTAGTTTTATCACTGTAGTCATTGAATAGTCTTGAGTATGTATGATGACCTGGTTGAGCATGATTAAAGCATGATTACTCAAAGTGAATTGCCAGGCTGCTGGTAAATTTCTAAGCAGCACCCAACAAATAAACATCAGTATTACTACGAATACGTTGTGTGCAAGGCACTGAATTATGTATATCTTCTAATTTTCACAGATAAGGAAGACATTCTTTGCCCTTCAGTTCTAGTGACCCAGTAGGTACATGGAGCAAGTAAACCAAATGTTAACTGGTTAATGCTTCTATGAATTAGAAATAAGTAAAGCACAAAATTACTAATCTACAGAGACATTCTAAGGTGTCAGGGATTGATAAGAGATTAGAGCACCTAATTTTAATCTTATTAATTTTCACTGTGAGCATAAGTAGTAAAAACTGTAATTACTTCCCATTTTCAAATTAGACAAGTAAGAGTTAAGAATGAAGCATTCTAAATATTCATGTTTATACCCATAGATTCGCACACCTCTGCTCACATCAATGAATCTTCTCTTTACACTGAAAGATGGTCAATGAAGACTCTGATAGATAAAAGCAATTGAATGGCAAGTGATCAATTTTAAATGGGACAACCATATAACTCCTCCAGGAGAATAATACATGACGGTTGCAGTTGCTACCCAGAGACTGCACAGGAAATGATAAGCATTCAGTCATAGATGGGGACAGACTTATAGGGCCCCATTGAGGGGAGCTAATGGCAGACATGGACTGTAATGGGCGAAGTCATTGTCTTCGTGATGGAGCCATTGACTAGTTACTCATGCCCCAGGGCTTACTTTCTATCAGGCCAATATAACTGACCCTGATTTTCCCTAAAGGGTCACAGAAGAAAAACAAAATGAAACAAAACGAAATAGAAGTAGGTTGGGGATTTGATGATAAGAGATGGAGGATGGCATAGGTAGAGAAAGATAGAAGGTGGAGAAATGGATTTTGACCAGAATGTATTGCATACACATGAAATAATCTATGAATAATTTAATTAAAATATGTACTGCAAAAATAAGACCAAGTTATTTCTTTGCATCATACACTTACAAAGGAAAACTAAAAAGATAATTCAGATTCCTCATAATTGAAAACCAAGCAAGAGATCATCTAAGCTCTCTTAAAAGATCAACAGGAATTCCTAAGAATATAGCTAGTAGAAGGTATGCAGCGTGCAACAAGATGTGATAAACATTTAAGAAAGTCAAACTGCTGTGGCTCATTAGGAAAGCAAGAGTACGCAAATGTAGTATACATCTTTACTTACTGACTCTTGGTACACACAACGGTACAATAACAACTAGTTAAAACAAGAGGAGTTTATAAGTAAAACATAAAAGCATACAGCAAAATCTAAAACACATGTTCTAAGTGCCACTGAGAAAAATATAGTAGAGCAGAAATTGCAGTGTATTAGCGCAATGGACATTTTTCTAATCTATATGGGTAGTCAGAGAAGTGTGGCCAAGAAGATGATATAAGGACTTAGTTCTAAAGGAGGGAGTAGGAGACCATTGTGAGATCAGGGGAATACCTGCCTGTAGAAGACTCATCTGAAAGTCCAAGAAGATTTACAACAGACAAGTCTGAAGAATAGCCAAGTCTTTGATGTTATCAACACAAGATAACTGATGGTCATGCTGCAACAGAACCCTAACTATAGAGCTCAAGAGAGAGTGAAAGAGCAAGACTTAAAATATGGTACATGAGTGACTCTGAGGGAAGGAACAGAATAGAGAAGTGAAGTGAGCTTAAGTGTCTATTCATCAACATCTTTAAAATGGATAACACTGCACATGAGAAAAGAAGCTAATTATACTGCAAATTCTTGAGCCACAGGAGGGGTATGGATCCCATTCATGAGTATGGATGAGTATGGACCATGTGCCTCAGTGTTCATGATGGTATAAGAATGGAGTGACCATGGCCAAATAGTGTAGTTAATACGGAATTTCAATTTGAGCTTTACAGGAAACTAACGACAAAAGATTATCTGTGCCACACATGCCTGACTTTGTCCTTTTGGAAATAGTGGCAATAAAAGGGGATTGGAAATATATGGGAATAGTTCAATTGAGCTTCAAGAGCTAAATAAACCCTCTGAACTTTGGAGGGATTTGTAGAATTTGAGTCAATGAGATGGTAAAAGACAGAGGGAAAAAAAATCTAAGCTAGAAGATTCAACAGTAGTGATAACAGAGGGTCAAGGGCTGGTATACCAGGAGCCAGAGAGGATGCCTACAGGCAGTGTGGACAAAGGATGCTGTAGAAAACACTTTATACATTGTCTCTGTGGCCTTGGTCATGATACCAGCATTCAATTTTAACTAGTCAATATTAATAGAGATTGTAAATAGCATCTCCTTCAAATACAGAACTGAATTGAATAATTAGGATAAAGTATACCATATTTGCAGGCACACAGTAAATTCTCATTAAATGTTGGTCTGTTGTTCTAGCCTTGAGGGAGCTGAGAGGACATATGAGAGGAGGATCTCAGGCTTGTGGAATTTAATGGACAGAATTGTGATTTAAAGTTCCATGATTTCAGGAGGCGGAATAGATTTTCTAAACCTAAATATTGATCCTTAACACATATATTATTATTTAAAAGGGCAAAGCTTATAACAAGATTCATCTAGAATATACTTGATATAATACAAAATCATAATTACTCCTAAAGCCTGATAATTGGGAAGTTTGCAATCTAAAAATGATTAATATAATTAATTATCTAATTTTAGAAAACCATCTTTGAGGTAAACACATCAAAACTGGCTAGAATTAAAAAAAAAGTACCCAGCATTTAATAAGAACGTTTGATGCAGCTGAGAGATAGTTTATATGTTGATTGTACTTTGCTTTTGAAGGGGACTCTGATTTATTTCCCAGAACTCACATGGGCAGGCCACAACCTGTAACCTATAACTCTGTAAATCTAACCCTAAGGTACCTGCTCACATATAATATACAGTTAAGTGCCCACACACACACACACACACACACACCACACACTTTTTTTAAAGGAATGCTTGGCTAGTGGTCATTTTCTCTCTAAAGAATGTCTTGAGAATGTAGCATCCATTATCCCTTTCAGAACCCAGGAAAAAGAAAGCATTATATTTTTAAAAGGGTATTTACATTTCAAGAAGCATAAAATATAAATAGAATCCCATTTCATCCTTTACAAAATTAGACAGGTACTTCCTTGTTGCTTTATTTATTTTAAATTTTGTTTCTTTTAAGTTTTTGTATGATCAGTTAATCAAACAGTAAAGTTCTTTCTTCAAGTTTTCCACCTCAATAGTTATAAACATATTTTTTTTTCTCTAAGAATCAGCCACAGATAAGTTTGGCTTTATGCATTAAAGATCACAGCAAGCAGGTGTTTAAAATGTAATCATAGATTCTACTCTATTTGAAGCAACAGAGCTAAAATCTTCTACTAAGAAATAAAAGTAGAGACTGATTTTATGGTAGAAGGTTTTACCTTCAACATTAAAAAATTTTATCAGAGGAGTGTTGAAATATATCTAGAAAATTCATGAGAGGTAATTATTTAATCGACAGAACTATTGAGGATATAAACAAGGAGCACATCGGTTTATCATACAAACTAGTAGATACCACTACCAAGCAACCTTCTTGTTCAGTTCTTAAAATACTGGATATCCATAGTATGGGGTGTGTCTTAACTGACAGAGCACTTTTCTGACATCCTTGAAACTTCCAGTTCAATCCTAGCATAAAAAGGGCTGTAATGGTTGCACTCCTGCTGTCTAATTAAGAGTTTAGGGTCATCCTAAACTACAGAATGACTTCAAGGCCAACCTAGACTACAATAGACTTAGCCTTAAAGACGCTTAACATCCAAAAATGTTGAGATGTAAATAAAGTAGTGTTAATCATTTTTGGATGTACTTATTATTTTATGAGTATGAGTTGTGTATTGGTGTTTTGTTTGCATGTTTGTGTGTACACCCTGAGTGTACATAGGGAATATGGACATGAGAAAAGTGCCTCAAAATTCCTGGGATCTGGAGTTTTGGATGGTTGTGAACCATTGTATGGTCAATAGGAACCAAATTCAGATCTTCTACAAGAGCAACAAGTAGTCTTAACAGCTCTTCATCCCCATTAATCAAGTTCGAAGAAAAATTTCATTCTTAACTTGTCTGATTCCTGGGGCATGAAGTACTTGTATCCTACATGTACATGTTGTTGACAACACAGCTAAAGCCTACAAGATTTTTCTCAGAACCTAAAATTTACTGTACTATCCATTAGTCTGAATAGATTAGATAAATATCTTAATTCCCAGATTATTCTAAAGAATACATTTCAGAGTAGCAACCAAATAAGTCTAAGAATGTCCTTAAAATATAAAGATGAAATACAAAAATTCTGGCTTGTATGTTAAGAAGTAAAGTTTTAATTAATAACTAATGTTTTAACTTGCAATCAGAATGACTTGACAACTGGCCAAGTTTATACCTTAAACTCTTAGCCCCTTTGAGAATCTGCTTTTCGTCACTCTGGTAAGGGCAGCTGGTTTCCTTATTGGAATGTATTTTTCTAATTTATATTTTCATTTTATTTTGTGTTACAGTTGCATTAGAAGAAGACTGGAGACTTAAAACCAGAATATTGAGTATTTTGGCCAGAACGGAGCAGTGTGATTTAGGAGAGCCACAAAATTTGTAGACATTTAGTGTACCAATTTGGAAATAAAACATTAGTAATGACATTGGTGAAATAGAATACACATATGTTACATGTTTAATGTAGGAATATACAATGAATTAATAAGGACAGATTACTACAGAGATGCTTAGATAACACACGGTGCGCACTAGTATAGACTGCCATGGCACATCATAATGGAAAAACTTCATTCCATGTTAAAAAAAAAATCAGTGCTGAGAGTGGGGTGTTTGAAGTCTCCCTCTATTAATGTGTGAGGTGCAATATGTGCTTTGAGCTTTAGTAAGGTTTCTTTTATGAAAGTGGGTGCTCTTGCATTTGGTGCATAGATTTCAGAATTGAGAGTTCATGTTGGTTGACTTTTCCTTTGACAAATATGAAATGTCCTTCCTTATCCTTTTTGATATCTTTAAGTTGAAAGTCAATTTTATTCGATATTAAAATGGCTACTCCATCTTGTTTCTTAGGACCATTTGCTTGAGTAAAACTGAGTGGGTATCCAAAACGAGCCTATTGGGTATGGTCTCTAGTGGTGCTCATTGCCTTGGACATCCCCAGACTGTGAGGTGGGGGTCAGGGGTTCCGATGGAGGTGTGGAGGTGCTGGAGTTGGCAAAAATTGGTTGTTCCAGCCTTTACTCTAAGTATGTGTCCTGTCATGATGGTTCCTGTAGCAGCAATGTTGATCCTGTTGGTATCCGTTAACCATATGTCTTTTTATTGGGGAATTGAGTCCATTGACATTAAGAGATATTAAGGAGAGGGACTGTTGCTTCCTATTATTTTTGCTAAAAGGGAGGCATTGTTTGTGTGGCTATCTTCTTTTGGGTTTGTTGGAGGAGGATTACTTTCCTGCTCTTTCTAGGGTATTGATTGCCTTATATTGGGGCTTTCCTGCTATTATCCTTTGTAGTGCTGGGTTTGTGGAAAGATATTGTGTAAATTTGGTTTTGTCGTGGAATATCTTGGTTTCTCATCTATAGTAATTGAGAGATTTGCTGGGTATAGTAGCCTGGGCTGACATTTGTGTTCTCTTAGGGTCCTTATGACATCTGTCTAGGATCTTCTGGCTTTTATAGTCTCTGGTGAGAAGTCTGGTGTAATTCTGATAGGTCTGCCTTTATATGTTACTTGGCCTTTTTCCCTAACTGTTTTTAAAATTCTTTCTTTGTTTTGTGCATTTTGTGTTTTATTATTATGTGACGGGAGGTATTTCTTTTCTGGTCTAGTCTATTTGGTTCTGTAGGCTTCTTGTATATTATGGGCATCTCCTTCCTTAGGTTAGGGAAGTTTTCTTCTATGATTTTGTTGAAGATATTTACTGACCCTTTAAGTTGGGAATCTTCACTCTCTTCTATACCTATTATCCTTAGGTTTGGTCTTCTTATTGTGTCCTGGATTTCCTGGATATTTTGTGTTAAGAGTTTTTTGCATTTTGCATTTTCCTTGACAGTTGTGTCAATACTTTTCTATGGTATCTTCCACCTGAGATTCTCTCTTCTATCTCTTGTATTCTGTTGGTGATGCTTGCATCTTGACTCCTGATTTCTTTTTTAGGTTTTCTATCTCCAGAGCAGTCTTCCTTTGTGATTTCTTTATTGTTTCTAATTCCATTTTTAGATCCTGGATGGTTTTGTTCAAATCCTTCACCTGTTTGGTTGTGTTCTCTTGTGATTCTTTAAGGGCTTCTACCTGTTTACTGTGTTCTCCTTGAATTCTTCGAGAGTGTTATTCATGTCCTTAAGTCCTCCATCATCATCGCCAGAAGTGATTTCAGATCTGACTCCTGCTCTCCTGGTGATATGGGGAGTTCAGGACTTGATGTGGGAGAACTAGGTTCAGATAAGTAAGATAGCTTACTTATTTCAAATTATTTTCAAAAGTTTCTAGGAGATGCTAATTGGCTAAGATCTTATTTTAAGCTCTCTACAAAAGAATTTTAGTCTCTGGTTAATATTCTCGAGAGAGATGCAAATCCTAATCTCCCTCAACAACCAATTAACAAAAGAGGAGCAATTTTGCAAAAAGTAGAAGAAGCTATTATTAATCGATACATGATAAAGACTGATTAGTTGTTGACTGTTCTATAACAGTCCTTTGATGAAAGATATTATTAATCTAGATGTATATTTCTTTAAATATTGTCTTTATGACTCTCTGAGTATGGGAGAAGCAGCTGCTGGCACTTCTGACCAGATCTTACAAGAACTCTGAAAAATGTGTTTTTAAAAATAAAAGAGGGGGAACTGTTTCCCCCCAGAAGGAGTCTCCTGAAATACTCTCCATCATGCCTTGTTTACTTTTAACTCTCTAAAACTGAAAGCTCATGGCAATTCTGCTGCTAACTGCCTCTGGCATCGCTGAGACCACTAAAGACTATGCCATAGCTATGTGGAAGGTCCCTCTTACCCTTAAATGGAATGGCCGGACCCAGTTCTCATATGGGGCTGAGGACTGATAGGCCTGTTTGGATACCACAGAAGGCACAGCTAAATGGCTGCCAAAAGTTTAATGGAATAGATACCCCCACAAAGCCAGGCCCAACTATAAATAAGATGAATAACAATTGACCTCCAGGGAAGAGAAATTTCCCTGAGAATTCCCTTCTTTTTCCTTTCCAGGTAAAAATGAAACACCCCTGATGTCTGCTGGTAGAAGCTGTAATCCTGATGCTGGCCTCCAGACTTATAGTACTCAGACCTTTGATGGGCCATTGACAAGGACACCAAAGAGTTAGAGATTGACATCACTAATCTGAAGAAATCCCTCGTTTCGATGTCTTAAATGATCTCCAAAAATTCCAAAGGCCTTTATCGAACTTGATTTACTCTTCTATAATAGAAAAGACTGTGTACAGCTCTTGACTGTGTACAGCTCTTGACTGTGTACAGCCCTTAAAGAAGAATGTTGCCCTTACATAGACAAGACAGGGATGGTTAAAGTGAACATGAAAAAGGTCAGAGAAGGCCCAGAGAAAGACAGAGAGAGAAAGAGAAGAGAAAGATGAGAGCTGGTACAAGGACTGTTTTTCAACCTCTCCATGGTTGTCAACCCCACTTCCTCCCATCTTGGGACCATTAATTGGGTTATTTTTGCTGATTCTTTTGGTCCCGGGCCTTAAATAGGCTGACTAACTTTGTGGTACAACAGATAGATAATTTGGTAGCAAAACCTATTCAGATACATTATCATAAGTTAGCTATGGAGGACCACAAGACTCAATTGAGGTTGTTACTTTATCCAGGGTGTTCCTCAAACCCATCTCCACCCAACCTAAAAGAGGGGACTTCTGCCCCTAGGCCAAGCAGAGAGAGGCTACCCAGAACCCTCTCTGACTGGTGATCTGAATTCTTGCTTAGGCTGTGAGGCTAAGCACTGCTAGGGAATATAAATAAAACTTAAAAATATCTATCTGGGTTCCCTGAGGGACAAGCCTGACTGCATAGGGGTTGATGTCAAAAGTATCCCCTCTCCAGGAAAAAGACATCGGATGGGTATAGCCCTCATGCCTCACTGGACAATGACAGGAGGACCGGAGCCATTACAAGGTCCCTTTCAATTATTGAGACCTTCGCAAGAATAGAATCGCCAAGGCCCTTCTATACGTAGAGAAGGGAGGAGACGTCAGGAGCAGCCCTGCATATACACTAAAGGCCTAAAATCAGCCATAGGCCTAAAGTCAGCAATAGGTCTGACATACATGCATACTAACACAAAGTCTTGGGTCTCTGTGGAAAAACACTGAAAACAGAAGGCTATAAGCTATTGTAAACAGGCAGTTTCTGTGGAAATTTACCAGACCTAGTAGTCATAGGTCTTATAAATAGGCAGCCTCGGTGGACAGTACCAACTTAGATAAGGACGAATGAATCATAGGCAGAGCCGTAGTGTTCTGTCACCTGAAACTATACCTAGCTGATACCCTGTTCTTAAAGGTATCTGTACTCCCCTGAACACCTATGCTCCCGTGCCATTCCTTCCCCACATCCTGCCTTTTGTGTTTATAACCTCTGTGTAAATAAACAAATTATGATGTGATTTACATTAATTTGAAAAAAAAAGAAAAAAATCAATGAACTCAAGTATAAGTAACTTATGTAATATATACAAAGTACTTAAAAACTGCTTTTATCCTAGAATTGTGGTGTACAACTTTGTATATGAGCACTGGGAGTGATAGGCAAGTTTGAGGGTGTGAGGCCATCGTGGTCTACCTGTCTCAGCCAAGCTAGCCAGGGTTACATTGTGAGACTTTGTCAAAAAAAAATGACAGATAATTTTACTAATCATGGGTCTTTTAGTTTTATCATGAGCATAATAATAATATTTTATATAAAACAATGAGTTGGTTAATTTAATGTCTATTTAAAATTCCCAATGAAATCAGGAAGCTATTTGACAGCCACAGATCTGCTAAGTTTGTCTTCCTTTAAATGGAGCAATCTGGTGACATGCCAGGAGTGCCCCCTTTTACATGTGCTGAGCATAGCTGGGGGAATCATTCCTGGGATTTTATATACTACATGGCTACTTTGCTTTCCCTTTTTAAGATATTCCACCTTCCTGAAGCATGTTTACTGGCACATTGTGTGGTGTTTCAGAAGAAGAAACACAGCTTCTTTCACAGTATTCTAAGTCATGTTAAACAACACTGACATGAAAATAAGTCGTACAGAATCAGAGGTAATGAGGGAACAAAATCACTTACTCTGTTAATTTCAGGACTGTGCATTTGCCTCACACAGATTTAAAGTGCCCCAACAGCTTGCGAATGGGCCACTCAAGTATTCACAAGCAGAAGTTTCTGAAGGTGCATTAGTCATAAGGGCCATAGAATGGGACTTTTTATGGTTATTGTTTCTTTGACATTCTGCCCAATGCTGGTCATGAACTCTGTGATACATGTGTGCTAAATGATGTCTGTTGAAGCTGAGTCTGGCTAGATTAGAATTAGATGGAGCCTTGAATAAAGAGCCTTGAAGTCAGACCTGCCTCAAAAATCATATTCATCTCTTCTCAATAAGGGTGGCCTACTGACTTTGGAGAACTGTCTTTTATTTTGTGTTTGTTCTTCATCTGTAAAGCAACAGGTTCAGCAGTTATTAATAGCACACCCACATCGGTAAAAATAACAAGTGAAATGTATGTAAAATGCTTAAGCATAAGAGTTGTGGATTTTGATCAAGAGAATAAAAATTACTTACCCAGACTAACCTCATCTATTTTGGTGGTATCTATGGGATGTGTACTGAATAATGGTGCTGAAAGGTAACTAACAGAACAGTATACTTCTAGAGAGACTATAGTTCCCAACCATATTGGTAAATACACAGCATAAAAGGTGACTAACCTCTCACAAAAAGTTTGACTTTCAGGTTTCACTAAAGAGTATATTAAAATTAATGAATATTTCTCAGTTTTTATTCAAAGGAAAAGTATAGAGATATCTTTTAAAAATATCATCACACACATGAATAGCAAGTGGTGAGCATAACAATAAACAAATGCATGTGTCAGATTATTATATCAACAGTGGAAGTTAATCTAAGAACCACTGTTTATTAAAAGCATACCAAATTCTAATGCTTGTAATTAAGTGAAGCTCATTTCCAAATCATAAGGGTCTTTAAATTTTATTTATTTTATTTATTTATTTATTTATTTATTTATTTATTTATTTTTTGTGTCTCTTAGTAAGGGATTGCATTAGATATGCTCGAATTCTCTCGTGTGTTTTCTGAACATGCACAGCTGGCTGAATTTAGTCTGACACCTCACAAAACTTGCTCAAATAAATTTTCCATTACTAAATAAGTTACATCCATTCTAATTAAAGAAATGTAAAAACTCCTACTCAGAGGGAAGTGAAATGCTCTGAGGAGTTGGAGCTTCCATGGTAACCTGCCAGGGACAATCTAATTGATTCATATGGTCCCTTCTGCCACTTATTGATTCTAGGCCACAAACTTGATAACTGCCCATCATTTCACAGAGCTATTTATAGGCCAAGTTCAGCAGAGACAAATAGATGGTGAAAGGCCTCACAGACACTATTCTGTACTAAAGAATCATGAAAAATGAGACTTGTTTGGTTGGCAATTAATTATCAACAATGATAGTTGTTAAACTACATAGAAAATAAGTAGAAAAATTTAAAAAGTAATCTGAATTATTCAAGTCACATACCTTTTGGTCATGAAAAGAATAATAAATAAAAAGACTAACGACCTGAAAATGGGAACCACGTCATTGTTCAAGATTTATTATCATTCTCCTTCACTCCTGTGAGCTTGCACCTAAATTTATCATACAATGTGTCAGATTGATCACAAGTAAAGAGGAAATGATAATCAATACTACACAGACATAAAGAATTAGTCAACAGCACAAAGATTAATGCTATCATCATTTCTCATGCCCCTTACAACTTGTTTCTACTACCCTTGTCCCAGCCTGGGAGGTCAAGAAAGGGAGGTGAGTTTATTTCTATGAACAAGAGTTCTAAATTGTATTACCTCATATTCCTGATATTCCATCTGTTGAGTTTAGTCAGTAGCATCTGACATTAAACAGTTAGTCATTCCCTGGATTATGGATGCTATGTTGGTGAAGGTGATGTTTGCTTTCTAGACTAGATGTCATGTGCACAGAAAAGACTCCATCAAAGTCCTGATTATATCAGCTTTTCAATAACAATAAGATTCAGGTATTTCATGGGCATTAATTATCCTCTGCCTTGCTGTTTAGATGTACGTTGTAGCCTATTGTCTTAGAAGCCAGACTCTTATATGACTCTCAATCATGAGGCAATTTGATTTTGGATCCTATTAGAAGAGCACCCGTAGAGATTTCTGAATACATTTTGCTTTTGAAAACTGTAAAAGTCTTTTTTCAATAAATTTATTAATTCCCTGGTTAACTACATAGTAGTTGTAGCTTCTTTCAATATATTTTTGTAATCACTTAGTACTTACATTTTGAATAAGTCCTTTTAATATAAATGCTCCAATTCTGCTTTATAAAAATTCTTCATTGCACAGTATACCTCACCACACCAAAGATAAGTATCTATTCTCTATCTCAAATGGATGGAATAGAGGTAAAGATGTCTCATTTGTACAAGTTGGAATTCAAGTATGTTGCTAAAGTGCTGTGTGGTTTACTGCATTTGTTCTTATTTGGATCCTGAGGAATTACTATGATGAATTCTTACATGTTGAAATATCACTAAGTATTTAAGATCATACTGAAATTAATGTTCCTTAATGGTATAGGCATTTTAAAGTAATTTTAGACAACCTTGACAAATGTCATATGTATGTCTTGCTCATTATTTATAAGTGATTGAAGACATCCATAATTTGCTATTGTTGGATGTCTTTAGTGTTCTAAGGAAGTCTCAGGTCTTACCATCATCCTGCCTCAAACCCCAAATAGTTGGGATTGTGTGTACACATCTTGAGGTCTGACAAGATTCAACATTTCTTTTTTGTTTTTTTGTTTTTCGAGACAGGGTTTCTTTGTATAGCATGGGCTGTCCTGGAACTCACTCTGTAGACCAGGCTGGCCTCGAACTCAGAAATTCGCCTGCCTCTGCCTCCCAAGTGCTGGGATTAAAGGCGTGTGCCACCACCGCCCAGAGGATTTAACATTTCTTAAGATCTAATTTATTTTCTTTCCAAGTTACAATTTAGGAAAATGATTAGAAAATCACACATATACATACCTTTCTGAAACATATTTATTATGATTTTTCTATACAATGCAATATAGCACATCTGAAATTATCTTTTTTGATTGTCTTACATTATTTTTCATATTTCTATAATTTTTTAAAATTTCAATGCATTTTATTCTTAGTGATGAATATTGTCTTGTATTATTAGTTATCTAAACCTTAGACTAGCATGGGCTCTACATTCAAGACATTCACAATCCAGCTACCATTATGGCTACCATCCTGAACCAAAGTGACATTTGGTCTTTGATCTTTCATCTGAATTAATAGACAGTTCCTCAATTCTCTATCCACTTTCCATTAAGGCTGCCTTATAGACACTCATGCTACCATAAGAATATATATTTTTAGTAAAGTCTAAATTTTTTAGACTCTGAAAACCCACTGAAAATTTCAAGGCACTTGTACCTGCAACAACCTTTCAACAAGACATATCAGACTTTTCTTTCTAGGCAAAGCATTTCTCTAGCATAAATGCATGCAATTGCATTTTTTTTTCATTTAATATAACTTCCTCATGTGGTTTCGGGAAATCATCATCAAAATAGTAACACATGGGCTATTTCTGTATTACTACTCACCTTAATTTTATATCCTGTCCAGAAAACTTATACTGAGTATACTCTCCCCCTCTCTCTTTCTCCTCTCTCTCTCTCTCTCTCTCTCTCTCTCTCTCTCTCTCTCTCTCTGTGTATGTCTCTGTGTGTAGAAATTTAGAAAGGATTGCTGAGCATTTCAACTGCACAGTTCCTATTGTATTTACATAGTTTGGTTCTCCTCACTACCTACAATACCATTTGCTCCCTTGGACTGGAATTCACCACATCTTAATATCTATAAAATTGAATTACAAGTTTCTAATCAGGCATGATTTACTACAAATGCCATCTTTCCTACATACCCATTTCATATATCCACACTTGATGGCTATTTCCAAATTATAGATGAGAATATTGAAAGCCATCATTTACACACTGCTATGTGACTAGGAAAAAGGAGGACCTTTGTTGTGAAAATTCTAGCTAAACCTCAGCATGTACCATGTCCTCAGAAACCTGCTATGTACTACTTGTGGGGGAAGGGCACAAAAATCCTTAATGCCAAATCATTAAGTAGTTTCTTAAGATTACACTATGTCAATACTCTTAGATTTTATTTTGCTAAGATAACTTCGCATTGAAATTATTTTGACAAGCTACTGACCTTTTCCTTTATGCTGTGTTGTATGTGTAATAAGAAAGTGAAAAGAAGTTGGAGCAGCAGAGAAACAACTTCTAATTTAAGGATTAATGGTGTTTATTTCAAGGCTTAAATTTCAAGTAATGAACCAGTGAAATGCTGGGAAACATCAAGCATCTTACTATGAATGAAGAATATTAGACATGTTGAACTTGAATCTACAACTATATATTTAGTCATGGATCAATCTTGTCTGCTAGTTGATTAGATAGATCTACTTCATTCATATAAAATTTCTAAGGTTTTTTCCACAATCTAAATCTAATCCCAGCACTCATCCATAAGGCTTATTTCCATCTGTGTCATTGACATCCATATATCCATTGTCTTAGCACAGGACCTATTGGTTTCCTTAGCAGGAAAAGATATTTGATAAGCTTGTTGAGAAGTCTCTGCAGTTAGCTTGGCTCTTCTCACTGTAAAACATCAGTCTTTCATGCTTGCACTTTAAATTTCCTAATATTAAGGATCAAAACTCTTGCTTCCTATCAGTAAGAAGCTACTCTCTGAGATATACAATATCAGTATCTCCAGAATTTGGTAGTGGGTGTAAATGAAGAACAAAGATAAGTTATCACCATCATTAACAACAACACTTTAGCTTTTAAAAAGACACATTATTTTATCCAATTCTTCCATTATTCTTCTTGAAAACTTAGCTGTATTGTTAAATCTCCACTTTTTCAGTGAATCCCAGTTAAGCTCCAAACCTCTGTTTTACTTTTAAAGATCCCTGCCATTATCAAGCAGGAAGGCAGCATTCAGTGGTTCTTTTCACAGAATATAGACTGGTAATAGATATATAATGATTGGAAATGATGCTTGCTATTTAGGGTCATATCCTTTATAAATATGCAACCATACTCCAAACTAGCACTTCGTGCTCATGTTTTACAGTTCCTTGCCAGACATTACTAGCTGATCTATGAACATAGGAAAGATAGTCATCATTATTGCAACACAAGACCCTTCAAAGTACATTCAAGGTCACCACTGAAATCAATGGAGCTGAGAGTTTAATTCTATTAATCCTGCCTTTTTTTTCATATCCAAACTTCAGGAAAAGGCAGGTATCATATACTATATAACTCCTCCAGTTCTGTGAGGATTACGTTAGGTAAATTATAATTTGAATGTATTAGTATTGGTATATTCTTACCAAGAAACACGACCTGGACTTTATGGCACCCAAGGATTATGTATTTATAACATTCTCTGCACAGGGATTGGATGCTTGTTTTTTCAATGTTCTCCTCAGTTTTGGAATTTCTAAGCATAATTTGCATCGGTGATTCTTCGCTTTGTTATCTATTGTCAGCTATTTATTGAAAACTAACTTAAATAGTGAGAAAAATTCTGAACATGCAGCACTGAGCACACAAAGGTCCTAGTTAGTTTTACCTTGTGCCAACAGTCTCACATAAATGCATGTGTCAGTCAAATACAAGAATACATAGGGGAAATCATTCAAAGCACCAATATTCTTTCAGAAGATAGAAAGAAGAGCAAGAGCCAAGGTGCTCTGCGCCAAATATAACATATATACCTGATTTAGAAACTGGGGAGATATCTTAATAGTCAGCCCATAAGAATACTGAGTAATCTTGAGTTCCCACTGAGATAACAGAATACTCTGAGGTCTTCAATTACTGAAACTTTTAAATGATTTTTAAAAAAATCTCTATAGAGCTCTTGGAAAGTGGCAGTGTTTCAGGCCAGGAGGTCACCAAAGAACATGGTGAACAGCATGCCTTTCATTCTGAGGGCACTGAAAATTGTAGGTGAGTTTTGTTTTTAAGGGTGAAGTGTGATCAGTTGTAAGATAAAAAGAATTACTCAACTCAGAATTAAGTTGCACTGTAGCTTGTTATGACTTGAAAGAATTGGTAAAATGACTAGAGGATTATATAAGTCCACTCGAAATAAAGTGCTTAGAAAGGAATTCTTTGGAATGACAGCACTCTTAGAGGCTATGTTGAAGCATGAAGTTATGTCTTTCAATCTATTATCCAGAGAACACAGTAGTGTTCAGATTTGAGAGTCCTACTTAGAATGTGAAGATTAGAGCATCCCTAGTAAGATATCTATAGGAAATCTTTACTCATTATCATAAATAAGTCTATTGTTACTTGCTCATTTTCAATACTGAAAAGTAACTCAAGCTATGCTCAAGCTCTGATCATCCAGTAGTCAAAATACTCAGAGTTATAAGTGAAGTATCACCATATACACTTTAATAAAGTTTTTATTACATTAAATATACTATATTATGTACTATACCATACATAACTATATAGGTAAAGATAAGGTTCATCACTATGTATTTATTGAATGTTTACAACGTTCCAGATACAATGTATAAAAGTGATAATTATGGTCTGACTCATGTTTCTCAAATCCATAAATCTAGCACATAGCCTTTGTAGTCACAATTATTTGGAATATTGAGGCAAGAGGGTCATTTAAGACTAAGAGTCTGAGAATAACCTGGACAAAATAGAAGGAACCTGTCTCTGAACAAAAATGTTTCTTTTCTCATTTGGAGTGGTGTTACGTTCAGTCACAGAGAATATTCTTAGCATTTGGAAAACTGTGAATTCAATCCCCAGCAATAAGTAATCAAAATAATCAATAGTATTAGTTCATAGATGAAAGTTTTACTATCCAATGAATTAGAATATGACAACATATGAAGACAGAGTATTTAACAAAATGATTGTTTCTGAGTCCATAAGTTGTCCCCAATTCAATATTCCATGTACTTCATAAGAAGAGTAAATATTCAGAGACATAGTGGTGATGTGTACAAAAATAGGAAAGCCTTGTGAAAACTCTGTAGGATGATGGGTACCAGACAGCCAAGATTGGTCGAATGAAAAAGTAAGCATGCCAGCACCTTCATTTTTATCTTAAACTTCAGAAATACAAACATTTAAAAGGTAATTTTTTATTGTAACTAATGTGTAGTACTTTGCTATAGCATTCATTAGCAAAGGGACACACTGGCAAGTCAATACGTCTTTCTTCAAGCGCTTTATGATTTAGTGAGGGCAGAGCTAACCAATGACAGAGAACAGAGGTTATAAGTTCTATCGAGAAGAAACAAGGTGCTATGGAGCAGCTAACAAGAATGGCATGTTGGTTGAAAGCTAAAGGAAAATAGCAAGAACAAATTAGAGGAAGTGGAGGATAAGGACTATGGAAGAATGCTTCAAAGGACTGAAAGTGAACTGTGAAGGACCCTGATCCTTTGCGAGGAGGGTTGAGCCATATTTGTTGATTCTTTTATAGACTTGTTGACTATAGTGTTATTAAATTAGCCTCAGATTTTATTAGACTGAATTCAAATACATAATCATTGTATTCCAGCTCTGCTTTTCAAAAACCTTTCTCATCATAGTCAGCAAATTGTTTAAATAATAGGCATGAGATCATAGCTCTGAGCTCATCAAAATCTTTGCTGGTTTACCATATGATTATCAAATGAGTGAAATAGCCAACAAATAAGCAAACAAATTCAAAAGTAAATGTTTTACCTGTAAAGTTTGTTTTGGTCTAGCCTATATGGCTGCTTATCTCACTCTGCCTTGCCAGGATCTTAGCCACTCTTATAGTTTGCTTGCCTAGAAGAGGATTTAAACTCACATGTAAAACAAAGACTTTTACGTCTTCCTTTTGTTCAGAATATCCTCCTACCAGGCTTTTTTTTTTTTTTTCATATCTATACCTTTATCTTTTATACCTTACTTGAAGCATGACCTTCTTGCATGGGTCTTTCCTAACTTACCTACCTAAAAGTAATGTTGTCTTTCATGATATAATCTACTATATAACTATAAATTTTAATTGGACATATCTTTTATTTAACTAATCCCACCCCACTTCTTCTCTGTCTGTCTCTCTGTTTCTCTGTCTCTCTCTGTCTGTATGTATATGTGTGCTTTGCATGCACATGTATGCACACCACATATCCTCCACCCCACTGCTAATGTTACTAATATGTGAGACCATATCTGGCATTTTATATACATTCTGAACATATGAGCTTAGATCTTATGCTTATTCAGCAAGCACTCTTGGCCACTAAACTATCTCTCTAGCTCTCATATATCTTTTCATTTCAAAAATATATTTTTATATTTGAAAGTAAATTATGATTACATGATTTTCTTTCTTGCCTATCCTCTATACAATCCTCCCATGCATTGCCTTCCCCCACTTATCCCTCTCAAATTCATAGCCTTTGTTTCTTTAGTGGTTGTTACTGATATATTGTTTCTTTCAGGGCTTTCCCATCAGCAGTTCTCTTTTCTCTGAAGCTATAGTTTGAACTTCATGGCACTAGGTGCCTTCATCTTCAATACATGACAGTGAATAGTGACTTTGTTACAAACCAATTGCCAATAGAGGTGGACAATGTAAACTCATAGTTTAAGAACAGTAAAAGAATTAAAGGAAACACCTCATGTGTCTACAGAATAACACATTATATCATCTGCATTTGAGTTGGCACACGATTTCCTGAGATTTCACAAATTACAATAAATCCAAAGGACAGAATTGATCCATAAGACTTGCCAACTGGCATTGGCAACTGACTCTGAGCACGACTCTTAACTGTAGAACATCTCTGTGAATCATGGATAACAGTATTGGAAAGGTCCTCTACTTCACAAAGAGAGAGACTAAGAAGTTAACGACATTTCCAGTTTCAGTAACTGAGTTCCCCTGGGAGAAGGCTGGGAGGGAAGATGATGCCAGCCAAATATCATTAATTCTATATATTTGCAACACATTTACATTGATGTACTGGGTTATGCTTGGAACTAGGAGAAGTGCTTTGGCTTCCCCAGAAGATGAACCCCTACTGCGTCTTCTTTGCTTAATGAAGTATGGTTCCATGAAACTTCATAGATAATTCCCTGCAGTGTTGAAAGACATTACTGGGAATAACTGTTAGTATAGAAAAGCATCGTCCCAGAATGATAAAGGTACAGTTGCTTTTAAATATAGTGAAGTCAAAGGTTATTTATAATTTTAGGACACAAATTCACTTATTTCATCATTTTTAACCTAAAATATTCTAATTGGCATGGATAGTGGGTTTCAGTATGGAATCTTCTCACATTCATGTCATATACTTGGTTTTCATTTTCTCAATTGCTCCTGCTTGTTCCTTCTTTCCTCTCTTAAAACTATCTTTCTTCCCATCTAATACTTATAGATATGAAAAAACATTAAGAAATATTTCATCCTAAGTCTGGCTTATTTAGATAAACATTATGATTAACAAATCTATCCATTTTTACAAAATGACAATTAATTTCATTTTATTTATTATTATTTTTTTTTCATTTTTATTTATTTTTTATTTATTTTTTTCCTTCACAAAGCAAATAATATTGAAATAGTGAAATCAAGTGTAAACCCAACAAAAATATATAAATTATAGTCCAGTATCCCTCATGAGTATATATACAAAAATTCTCAATGAAGTAGTTGCAAACTGAATACAAGAGATATAAAAAAATAATATTCCATGAATAACTGAACAACTGTTTTTTTTTTTTTTTTTTTTTTTTAGAAGACCATACTCATATACAGGCTGCATGTTTTGGGATAGCCCCCACTCCAGATGTTTGAGACCTACATGAAAACCAAGCTGCACATTTACAACATATGTGCAGGGAGGCCTAGGTTCAGCCCATGAGGTAGATCTGTGTAGACTAGGTATGCTCCACGGTTGGTGATTCAGTCTCTGAGAGCTCCAAGGGTTCAGGTTCGTTTACTCTGTTGATCTTCCTGTGCAGTCCTATCTCCTTAGGCCCACAATCCTTCCACCTATTCTTCTAAAAGTCCTCAAGCTCCATCCACTGTTTGGCTCTGGATGTCTGTATCTGTCTGAGTCAGCTGCTGGTTAGAGCCTCTCAGAGGACAGCTTGCCCCTGTCTGTTCTCAGGCTGGAGGTTTAGATTCTGGGAACTCTGGTTGAATCTTTTGATACTTATTCTAAAAAGGACAAAAGCACCCTCACTTTGGTCTTCCTCCTTCTTCTTGAGATTCATGAGGTTTATGTCCAGACCATCAAATAACCCTATTAAAAAATGGGGTAGAGAGTTGAACAAAGAACTCTCAACTGAGGAAACTCGAATGATTGAGAAACATCTAAAGAAGTCTATCCCTAGTCATCAGGAAATGCAAATGAAAACAACACTGAGATTCCACCTCACACCAGTCAGATTGGCTAAGATCCAAAACACAGGTGACAGCAGATGTTGGCAGGATGTGGAGAAAGAGGAACACTCCTCCATTGTTGGTGGGATTGCAAGCTGGTACAACCACTATGGAAAGCAGTCTGGCGATACCTCAGAAAATGAACATGGTGTTTGTTACCTGAGGACCCAGCTATACCCTCCTGGGTATATACCCAGAAGATATTTCAACATCAACAGGGCCACATGCTCCACTATGTTTATAGCGGCCTTATTTCATAATAGCCAGAAGCTGGAAAGAACCCAGATGTCCTTCAACAGAAGAATGGATACAGAAAATGTGGTACATTTACACAATGGAGTACTACTCAGCATTAAAAATAATGAGCTCATGAAATTCTTAGACAAATGGATGGAGCTAGAAAATATCATCCTGAGTGAGATGACCCAATCACAAAAGAACACACATGGTATGCACTCACTGATAAGCGGATATTAGCCCCAAAACACACAATACCTAAGATGCATAATTTCATTTTATATTGTTAAATAAAACTTCTACTTTCTGCATGCACCATTTTGTTTATCCATCTGTCTGTTGCTGTGTACCTAGGCTGATTGTGAATAGTATAGTGACCCAATAAGGAGATTCAAATTTAGATGGGTGTGTGGCTGCAAATGCAAAGGAGGGGAGGTTCTATCACAAGTTTGTGTCAGGCATCCATGGCTGAAACTCTAAGAATTTGTCAGAGAAGGGGCTATAGTATCTTATGATGTAAATGAAATGGGGCCTCCTGCAGGGGGTGGATAGAAATTCAGGAACAAATGCTCCACATCAATATCTGAGGCTCAGGGAGGGACTCTGGCCTTGTAGAAAATGAGCATCAGTAGAAAAATCATGAAATTCAATAGATCTAGAGTCAAAGTTTCATTTTCCTCTGGGTGACCTCAAGCAATTACCATTGTTTCTTTAAACTCATCTCTTTTTCATGTCCAGAATTGAACAATGCAAGGACCTATATAATGTTCATGAAGAGTAATAGAATGAAAGTCTACAGTTTCCAGGTTAGTTTTAGGCAAAGAAGTTCTATGTAAGCATTGTATTTCACTGTTAATTTTCCTCGTCATCACTGTCCCCAAGTAGTAGTAGATTACTGCTAAAAAATGTAGGAAACTAAATAAAACAGGGTACCTGTTGGAAACTATCTTAGTTAGGGTTTCTATTGCTGCTATAAAATGCCATGACCAAAAAGCAAGTTAAGAAGGAAAGGTTTACTTGACTTGTACTTCCATATAGTTATTCATTGTCACAGGAAGATAGGACGAGGAACTCAGGTAGGGATCTGGAGGCAGGACTGATGCGAGGCCATAGAGAGTGCTGCTTACTGTCTTGCTGCCCATATCCTGTACAATCTGCTTTCTTATAGGACTCAGGACCACCAGTGCCAGGACAGCCCAAGCGTAATTGACTGGGCAGTTCTTCATCAATCACTAATTAAAAAAATGTTATACAGCTGGATCTCTGGAGACATTTTCTCAAATGAGGTTCCCTCCTTTCAGATAACTCTAATTTGTCTTAAGTTGACATAAAAAGAAGACTGGCCAGCACAGAAATATAACAAATCATAGGATTCATCGTAGATATGATGGATGCAATGATATCATTTCAGTTGCCACTAAACCATCAAGCCTAGCTGCCTAATAAGTTTGATGACTAGGTCAAAACTAGCTCACCAAAAGGACTGATGATATACAAGTTTGGGGACTCAATTATCTAATGCTCATCAACCAAGAAAAAGTATTTCTTTCCTCTCTTTTTAATACTGTACTTTTGCCTGCAATATATAGCATAAATTTAGGAAAATGGCTTTTTAATAGCCAATATTCTGGAAGCAATAAAGAAGTTGACTATTACTTTTCAGAACCTGGTGGTTTATATAATTGCAGTTTTCATCAAGTTCTTTTTTTTTTCCTTCTCAAAGTGGAATTAGCAGCCCTCTTAAACAATAATATGAGACAGAACTGCCACCAAAGCAATCATTTCTTCCCAAGTAAATAGAAAGGAAGCTCTTCTAGTAATACCTAAAGAAAAGACCCCCTTTCCTCCATGAATCCTGGCCAGAAAATATGACTGCAACTTGAGTTAGTACATATCTGTTACCTGCTGTTTACATTCCATGCAGCCATGATGAGGATTTATGAAACACCATCATAGAGAGAAAACAATTAAGGAACATGCTTTCTTTACATTGCCTTGTAATGCACGAAGTAAGTTCTCCCCTGCTGAGCTAAAGCTCAACAAAGAAACTCATTAATTTGCTCCTTAATTGATAAATATTTGTAAGCATTCCTATTAGCCACACACTGTGTTAGGCAATGCTGAGGCTGGAGTGAAGGAGGAATAGTCAAATCACAGACTTCATGAATCCCCATTTCTAGAAGCTTCAGCATGAATAGATCCATGCCATTTTGTCTCTCAAGTGAGAGAGGGGAGAAATGTTTCCCCAGAGTTTTACATGTGATGTGTCATGTAAAATGCTTCATGTCTTTGGGGAGACCATTGATTTCTGACAGATGTACCAAGTAACCAGCCTGTTACATAGATGTCCATATGGCCTCACTCTCTTAAGGAATGAGTTCCACTCCCCTCACCCCCCAGACTTGATTGTAGCACAGCATTTAGGAAGGTCCTTCCCACAGAGAATATTTTGCCAACTTGGCTCTAAACTCCAATCTTAAACTGTTGGTTGTGTTGATGTGTAAATGAATGATAGCATATTGAAAAATATTTTCATATTTAAAATTTCTGAAGAAGCAATCACCAAAATTATTTGAAATTAAACACCTAGTAGATCAATGTTGCTCTATGGACTCAAATGTTTAACCCTGATCTCCAGCTTGTGGGACTCTTTAGGTAGCTTTGGGGGTGTGCCCTTGCTTGACATTTCAAACATCTACATTATTCTCAGTTCTCCCTCTGCTTCCTGTAAGAGTTCAAAAAAGTAGAGGGTGGGAGGGACTTGGGAGGAAGAAAAGAGAGGGAAAGGAAAAAGAAGGGAAGAATCAGGTATGGAAGGAGATGGAGGAGATGTAGAGAGGGTCAAAAAATTGAACAGAGATGTGTAGCAATGGGGGATTAGGAACTGGGGGTAGCAACCAGAAAGTCCCAGATGCCAGGAAAGCAAGAACCTCCCAGGATCCCACGGGGATGACATTAGCTGAAATACCCCACAAAGGGGAGGGAGAACCTGTCAATACCATATCCAGAGGTTAGGCATGGCCATCCAGTTGAGGGATGGGGCTACCCACCCATCTC